>JAGSMP010000407.1:0-296627 GCA_029286625.1 Parnassius orleans | reverse complement strand
TCCTTCAAAACTTCTTTATAGAAGCTAATTTTAATACTTACGTTGACTTTGTAAAGGTAAAAAAAGTATAACTAATTAAAATCTGCCATCGTTATTTTTTTACAAGTAAGGGTGAAGTTCGATAGTGTCCAGTGTCAGGGTAAGAATATCCAATACCCCATATCATCCCGTGGGTGTCGTAAGAGGCAACAGAGAGAACAGGAGATGCGCATCTCCATCTTCATGATAAAAACTCAAAATAATAAAAAAAAAAACTGTGGTTGCTCACTAACCCGCCTGCCAAACGTAGCAAATATCCAATATAAGGCAATCTATGGGAGAGACCTATTTTCAGTAGTGGAAGTTTGATAGGCATGTGAATGTGTAAACGAACAAACAAAATGGTAAGTGAATCCTGTGGCCTGGCCCATAGATACGTCTATCCTCGATTAAAAATTAACAATTCAGAATGAAATATTATCAAAGTTGAAAACTAAGGTGGAATGTATTGTAACCAATAATAATGATCTCCGGTTCCTGCACTCACCATAATATGAAATAAAACCACTATAAGCTGCTATTTGCACGTTGATATTCTGTTAGACTTTAGATAGGAAGGTGAATATTAATAATAGCGGAATGCAAGTACAAAGGCGGTCACGAATACGCTCGGGAAGCGTGAGTAGAACAAAAGAGATTTAAAAATACCAATGACGAATGTATAAGATAAACATTAAAATATAAAAATTTGGAAATTAAACATAAATCGTACGCTATACAAAACATGAATCCATGAATTTATTTATTTCTTCGTTCACTAAAGTCCATCAAAATCCATTGCTGGCCTATGCTGGCCACATAGGGGTAATATTTGCCACAGTAACGAATCTTTGCAGGCGTATTGGTAACCGCAGTTTGTTTTTTACTATTATCTATTCTGGCAGTGGCCATTTTGGTAATTTAACCTTTAAATAGGAATAAAAATGTATATGTTTGTAATATAGCGATTTTCACATATATCTAAAACCAAATTTTTTCTTATATTTACGCGAAGACTACATATTAAATGGAACTAATTTTACGGATTTAATTTTAACTTTTAATTCCCGACGTTTCGGGTGCTTTACAGCACCTATGGTCACGGGACTGAGTGAAATCCTGATTACACTATTGGTCACACTGTGTATAGGAAAACTCATACCAACCGATATTTAAATGGTGAATCGCACCATCGTCCATCACATTAGCTACCGTGGGAAAATCTTTGTTTCAGAGAGCACGAGGGTTCTGTGACAGAAAATATCTGGCCGCCGAGCTTCAGCACGTCGAGCAAGTACTACAAGACAACAAGCTTCGTGTCCCGCGCCTACGTCACAGTGACCGAGTGAAGCCGGCCACAGTCGAGCGTGTGCCTGCTGTACTACCCTATGTCAGAGGAGTCACAGACAAGGTTGGCTACATCTTGAAGCGAGCTTCCATTAAAACATACTTCAAGACGCGGAAGAAGATTAGTAAATTTTTACCACCCGTCAAGTGTCGTATCCCTCTATAAGATGCAGGGGTGTACAAGCTGGATTGTGAATGTAGTCTCTCTTACATAGGACGAACAAAAGATCTATAAAACCCGCGTAAAAGAACATATAGCTGACTTGAAACACCGACGTATCGGAAAGTCTGCAGTGTGTGAACATGTTTAAGATCATCGCCGCCATTACATTAGATTTAATAGACCACAAATCCTCGCTAAAGAACACCGATTCCTACCAAGGATGATTCGCGATGCTATTGAAATTAAAAAACATGCTAATTTCAATAGAGAAGATGGGTGCTGCCATCTGCTTGGGATTCTATAATTAATAAAATTAAATCCAAACCCAAGTATACCACTTCTAGACTTCAAGATACTGTAAGCTCATTCTGCGTAGATCGAACCAAAAATTAATATTAAAAACTGAATGTAGCCGGGTAACTATGACATCAGGACGTCAAACACCTCAGTGCCCCGTGACCATGGGTGCTGTAAAGCACCCGAAACGTCGGGAATTAAAAAGTTAAAATTAAACGATATAATCCGTAAAATTAGTTTCATCTAAAACCAAACTTTTGTCGGCTCTAACAAGTATTATTGAATGGTTTTTCAACGCCACACGCTCTTCATATAGTCGGGGGCCGCCCTATACTTCACTTACTGGTACGAGGTTCAGAGGAATTATAAGGACAGCTGATGAATTTCACTATCTTACAGTGCGACAACTCGATATTTCATTCTAATTATCTCGATAATTGGGGGTCCACTACCGTGCTATTTACGAGAATTTTCAGCCACGCACGACCAAACTATGGAATTTTCTGTCACCAGTGGTTTTCCAGACCAATAAGATTTAGGGACCTTTAATAAAATAAATCCTACTTCTATTTAAAAGGCTGGAAATGCACCTACAATTGTTTGATTACCTCTTCTTACATAAAAAAAGGCCTTCACTTCTGAACCTCTCTTCCTCATTGCATTTCACTTCAGATTACTAATCTGTCAATCGTTATGTTGGTTGCTCTGTTTCTACTACGGATATCCTCATTACGTAGTCTAGCATGCATAGAAACTCCGAGTATAGCCCTCTTCATGGCTTGCTGACTTTAAGCTTCCTTATTGCAACATCATTACTGAAGGATCACGCCTCCGCCGTGTCGTATATCCACTGTTGATTTAGTGTTTAAGGTCTGAAAATTACATAAACACTAAAATAAAGCATATATTTCCTTCAGGGTGCAGTACCAAAAATTTTATTTAATTAGCCCCTCAGAGAATTTAAGGTTGGCAGCTTCAAACAGATCCGCTTTCGACTTTTTATATTATATTACATTTTTATATATTAGGCTCCCACTTCTTATGATGCGTACAGCACTTTAGAAAAAAATCAATATCGCCGTGACCTAGAGTCCGTAAGGGCAGTGTGAGGACTGCGGTTTATACATGTTACACTATTTGTACTATAAATTCTCGTAATATAAAAAATATTTAAATGATGATAGTTATTAATTAAATAATATTATGGATTACCCACAAAATTAGTTTTATTCAATTAAAAAATTGTATTTTTATTCTAGTTCTCACGGCATTTTGCTTTAAATTAGTTCTTTGAAAAAACAAAGTTATGCATTTTAAATATTGTTATATAATTGTAAATTAAAACAGTATATTACGAAACTGCTTCTATATATTATTAAACTTTTTTGGGTCCACCATATAGCTCGAAGTACCGACAACCGATTGGGAAGAAAGTTCGCGAGTGGTAGCCTCTTACTGCTAAGTGTAGTGCTGGACAATGGAAACTCAGCCTGATGAATCATCAAGGTAGTTGATGGTAGACGGATACAGGTGACTCAGGACCGTAGTTTGGGGCAATCTATAAAAATATATGGGGGAGGCCTATGTTCAGCTGTGGCTCATATGATATGGGAAAAAGTAAAGTAAAGTAACAGCCTATATACGTCCTACTGCTGGGCACAGACCTCCTCTCATTTCAGAGGGGGATTTAGGGCAAGTAAATGTCCGCCGCGCTGCCCCAATGCGTGTTGGCAAATTTCACATATCTTCAAAATATTTTTTTCTTATTTCTCTGACTGAGATGAATATTTTTATTCCAGTAAAGGAGACAAACGAGCACATTGTCCAAATACAGATACAAGGTCACACATGAGGACTATGATGGAATGTCCAGTCACTAACACACTCATTATTTTTCTATATATTTTTGACGTTAAAATTCTGTTAGAAAGTAGTCCTTCTTTAGTCAATCCGACCCATTTGTACTGCAGCCCACCAAAAATGAAAGCTGCATTTTAAATTTAAATAAAAAACCTTTTTTGTATCTATTACTCGATTCAAAAGATATATGTCTTTATTAAATTGAAGCACGTAAAAGCCAACGCTATTTATTATTACCTTAACTTTGCGTTATTACAGAGAAACTCGGAGCGAGGTCTAAAGTATTCAGAGCTCTACAACATTATTGCTCTAAGTTTACTCAAGATTGCATTACGTGGAAAGCCGAGAGCCGCACCGGCTCAAATATTCAAATATTTAAACGCATTGGAGTTGGAGTTTAACTTCACTACAAATTCAACAACCGTTACAGCCCACTAAGGTCCACTGCTGAACATAAGCCTCCCCATAGATTGCCTCATAGGGGAATATTCGCACTAGTTGCCACGCTTGACAAGCGGGTAGGCAACAGCAGTTTATTTTTATTTTTAGTCGTTATTAGGAAGACGCTGCTGCCCATCTCCTGATTTTTTCCCTCTGTCGCCACTTACGACACCCACGGAATGATATTGGGTAGTGGATATTCTTACTACGCTAGTGGCGTTAACGGTAAACTGCCACTACATGGTAACCGCCTGTACACGGTTCAACAAACATAAATGAAACGACTTGTTTAAGAATAACTTATGAGAAAAACAGAAAGAAAATTAGAGTTTAAAAGAAAAAACAACACGCATTGAACATGAGTTGTGATGGTTGTAATGAAAATACACTAAATTATAGCATTGCCATCGATTCTTATTCGTAATTCGTAATCAAATGCAAAATTTCATATTATTCAGATATCCGAAAAATTCCATTAAATTCATATATAATATACCATACATGAGATAGGTCCAATAATACCATGTTAAAAATCATTGCTGATTGACAGAACTTCTAATGTATGTTAGCTATTTTGTTAGTTAAATAATGAATAGAATAAAAAAGAAAAGAAATAGGTATAGATGGAAAATTGTGAAAGAAGTAATAGGTTGCTAGCCCATCGCCTATACAATCACAAGCCTAAATATAACATTAGTTTCCTTTTACCACATGTTAAGCATTTATATCAAGAAAAATTTTCAAAACGAGTTTTCTCAAATATATGTTCGAGATTAACATTGTTATAAAAACGCAAAAAAATTGTAAAATGCGTTTTCAACATGATTTAAAAATAGTATGCATTGTCATTTGATAAAAGTTTTACACGGTTTCATCATGGAATCTCTGCAAGTTACACGTTTAATACGATCGCGCGATTTAGTGTCATCTCTATGATTTTTTTCTTGTAAAAAAGATATCATTTATTTAAGTATGCTACGCTGCACTAGTGAGCTGGTTAAATTCTATAGTTTTGGAAACAATTTCTCCTTCAAACATGAAAGTTTTTTTATCATTTGTATAAGAAGATAATATGGAAAATCAGGAAGACCATTGAATAACATAGGCTACCCTAGGAGATATTTGCCGTAGTTGCCATGCTTGGCGGGTGGCCACCATGGTTTTTATTATAAATGAGTTTTTACCAAGAAATGATGTTGCCCGTATATTGTTTCAGTGCTTCTGCGCCTCTTCCGACACCCACGGGATGATATTAAGTAGTGATTTCTCTTTACACCGCTATAACACAATCTCACCGAACTTCGTATTTTCTAAAATACTAAGTTCAAAAAGTCTTTTTCTATGAATACTTATACAACGCAAAGTAATGAACTACTATTTTGTAAGAAGTTCACATTACCTACGGCCATTTCCATAATCGTTTTCTTTTATCGTACCTTTTTCTAAATTCTAAGGATTCCACAATAATACATTTCTATCCTTAGTTAAATAGTTTTGAAGATAGTCAAGGTTTTTTGCTGTTCTGATGCCACTTTCCCCAATTTTCTTTGTTTAAATAAAAACTTACTTAACATATTTACATAAAAAGCAATTGAAGAACGTTTTACTTTACTATATTTTAAATAACTGCTATTATCGTGATGACATATTACAAGGTTTCATAAAGGTGACAAACGAGCACATAGTTCGCCTAATGGTAAGTGGATGATGTGGCCCAAAGATGTGCATTTATCTACTATGAAAATTAAAATGCAAATGCGTTGTCACCCCTGAGGACTAAGATGAAATGGCTCGTTTTCATTAAAAAGGGTCTTCGGTTCTCTACACTCACCATACGAAACACAGCAGCATTAAACTGCTCGGTCAAGTCGACCCTTTCGTGTTACAACCATAACATAACTGCAGTGTGAATCTGCCACGTATAGAATGTTGATTTCATTTTTATATATTTCTATTATACATATACTATTTTTCTATAGCGTTGACGATAGTAGAAAATCAGCTTGGCTAGCGCCGCAAGACTCAACTATTTTATTGGCGTTATTATATTAAAGACGATAACCCCGAACGTCGTTTGTACCGAATTTGGCCCCTTTTCCACTTTTATGTTTTGCGTGGGATAAATATTACATATTGTTATGAACTCGTCCGTTCATAACGGAATACTTTTACCGGAAATAAAGACATCTTTAACACAGTAGCTATATATAGCTTCACCTGTGTCACGACCCCCCCCCTCCATTTTTTTCTACTCTTTTCTGCCTCGAAGTACTAGATGTACCTTCTTGGACGGTCAGAATAATTGAAACCGTGAGTTAATGAGGGAGTAATTTCTGCCACCAGGGCTGCGCCACTTAGGAATGAGGTGAAATATTTGACAGATCTCAGCGGGGGAAGTTATTTGTTATAAAAGTGTAGCGATTAACGTTTCTTTCTGAAATATTAACTATATTTTATATATTAGATTTGACTGGATAAACCAAACTGCGCGTATTCCTAAAAATAAAATTATTAAAAATGTGTAAAAAATTAAAGAGCAACCACTGAGGCGTTGTTTTGTGTATTTAGTTGTTTACACTAGAAACCGATTTTTTAATTCAAAACGCAACTTCACACATAGGGTGACACAGTGTAACAAACAACTTCTCCTCAGTCCCAACTAGGTATCTGGTGAGCGGTAAATTATTAGCCCTCATTGTAAAACTTTGATGATTTACTTCGTATCACGTTTCGTATAATGTTTGTTAAGACACGCGTAAAATGGCGCCGTCACGTAATCTACTTATTTCACCACGAGGGTCCATTAAGTTCAAAACTCATTTATAAGTAATTGATAACTTCCTAACTTCAATTGTTGTAGTTTTTTGTAATTTGGAAATGTCCCAATTTCAGAAGTCTAAATAATAAATAAGTCGTTGCTGCGTAAAAGGAATTACAATACTCAGATGTACAGGCTTCCCAATCACAATTCCAATTCACAATGTTTCCTCAAGATATTTTCCTTGATCACCGAGCACAAGGTAAATCAGACATTAAAATTGCAATTAACAAATTTATTGGATGCTGTTGCGTCTTATTCTATTTTCAAGTAAACAGAAATCGTTCGCACTAATTACTTAAATATTGTATTGTTTTAAATATTCTATGGTAATTTTTAACTTCACTTTTACCGCAAGGATTATTTCTGTCTCTTTTCTTTTTTCCTCTTTTTTTAAAATGTGACCACCACACTAGGGTTTTCTCATGTGTTGTGGGTATAGTTTACATATGTACATACATCATACATATCAATAGGACGTCACAAGGACATCATACATTACAAGGACGAACATCCAGATCCGGAACAATTATTTGTCAGCCATACAAATACTTGTTCCGAGCGGGAATCAAACCCGCGGTCCTTAGCGCTGCAACTCATTGCTAACCTACTGCGCCATGGAGCCGTCAAATGTTATACACAATTTAAACTAGATTGAGGCAAAATTATTATTGAAAAGAGATTTTTATATATTATATTAGTTTTATTATTCGAAGGCCGTGTGGTAGCGGCGTAAGAGAATCCATTGCCCAGTTTCGTTCCGTGGGTATCGTAAGAGGCGACTATGGGATATGCCAAAAGATCTTATCATTTTATTAATCATTTATTTACAGAATCAGGTCCATATTTCTTAGTATAGTTACAATTATTCTTACATGTTATGTTAGTAAAAACTGAACTCAAAAATTGTACAAAACTATTAACCCTCTGTAGCATAGTGTAGACTGTAGGTAACATACCGTTCGAGTGACTCCACAATTTATAGTATTGGTTTTAACGTAAATGCCTTGCAATACCTTGCAAGTAGGTTGGAATCCACTCTGTTACTAATCATCCGTAGGACTCTGTACGGCCGTCCCGCACACTTTGAACCTTTGGCCTTACCTAAGAAGCAGAAGGGGGAGAAGAAGTCCTCTTCCGGGGAAGAGCTACCATGGGATGGAAGGCGCTGGTGGCCCGCGGATGTGTATGAAAGCGTTCCCGTGACCCTGCCAATGTGCGACGAAGTTGGAACACCATTGGGTTTTAGTCGTTGCGAGTCCGACATAACCCGTCCTTGCGCCCACGAGGCGGGTATGCGAAGGCATTTCCGCATGTGCAAAAAGACTCTGAAAAAAGTAAGTTTGACTGCTGCTGTGCAACGGGCCAACCTATTTTTCTTTTTTTTTATTTAAAAAAACTTTACCCCCTCACTAGGATTTTCTCCTGTATCGTGAAGGCAGTTTACAAACATAAATTGCACAAGGACAAACATCCAGACTCGGAACAATTACTTGCAGGTCATACAAATACTTGTTCCGTGCGGGATTCGAACCCGCGGCCCTCAGCGCAGTAACTCATTGCTAAACCACTGCGCCACGGAGCCGTCAGACCCAACATATTACCACGCACAAACAATACCCTGCGCTCTCCGTCTATATCTAGGTCATATACGATTTCTTATATTACGCGAATACTTAATTACATAATTTAACAAAATGCGATAAAGTCCGTAAAATTAATTTTATTCAAAGATTAAAGGTGTATTTAAGAATGCTTCAATAGATTTAGTGAGCGAAGGAGCCGATATCTCGAACAAGCGTTGCTGCTTCACTTTACCAGACGGTATAATATTGTTCTTTTTAAATAAAATTTAAGTGACAAACGAAATTAAAGTCCAGCTGATGGTAAGTAGTTACTGCAGTCTATTTACATCTGCACCAACACTAAAAAAAAGGCTACAGATGCGTTGTTAAATCCAAGGACTAAGATTAAATGCCTCACAACTTTTAATTTTACTGGTTCTCTACCCTTCAGACCATAACATCTCAGTGCAGACAATGCACAAAATACTTGGCGGCAGAAATAGTTTAGAGGTTAACCTATATGTAGTCCTAGGCAGGAAACTAGTCCTACTATTTAGTTTAACTTAATTTGGCATTGTGATTTTTTTTTGTAATATTAGATTGGCTGGTGCAGCTATGCAAAGATGCAAAGAAACCCTCGCAAGCAGGGCATTAGTAGCATCTGAAGGAAACGAGAAACGAGAAAACTTCTAGAGGATTAATTCCAACTAATTTCAATTTCGCTTCAGCGTAACTTCAAGATTAATTTGAGAAGTCTACATAAACCTCAATAATAATTGTCACATTATATATCCAACCCTTAAGTAGAACAGTTTCAGATACTAAGTCACCCAAATCTGTTCCGAGATATATTGCTAAACTTACGCTTTAAAATTATTTGAAATCGGTGTCCTTATTAACGACAGTAAAGTTTTTGGTTTTGTTATACTGTTTTTGTTAACACAGTTGTTGATTCGACAGACGTCCGAATTTCAATAAATTTGTGTTCGTTTTCTGAAATTGTGAAAAGCTGTTAGAAAATTGTAAAAATAAGGGAAAAAACGTATTTCTGAAAGATTTTAGTTTCTATTACCGATTGCGTCCATGGATATAAAATTTCTTTCTAAGAATATGGAAAATTTTACATGCAAGATGAATTCTATCGGCATTACGTCGCTGAAATGCTCGAAATGTGTGATGTGTCTTGAATGTGATCCAAATAACGGCGCATAACCGTGTGTTTATACCAAAACATGTAACTTTTAATGTTTTAAAATTTTTCGTATAAAATAAGTCACACAACATGTTTTGTTGGTGCTTACGTTTGCACTTTAGGAAACTGTATATTTTACGGCAAATTTTGAGATTTGTTGCTATTTGCGTTCGCACTGAATAAAAACTTTAATAGTGTATATGTTTGACATTGGGTCCATCAAGTTTTACGTTTGTACTGTTGCTCGATTTGTTTTGCAATATGTTTTTATGCTTGTTTTTTATGTTGGTTGGAAAACACAGAGTCGACACAAATAAATACTTTCAAATTTATTTATATGTGGCACTATTTTTCTAAATAAAAATGAATGTTATTGTGAACTTCAAAAGCTCATCGCCAAACAAAGCCCCAGCATCAGCGTTGAAATGGCCTAGTATGTACACTGTACACGTCTCTATGATAGCACTAATCTCACCGAGGCAATTTACAAGTGGTTCAACATTGTCAAGTCTATCCGTTGGCATATACACCGACATCACCAATAATTCGCGATCATCAAACATTACCTTCACAGCCACTATACGTTCACTATCACAGTCTACGACCGAAAACGATGGGAAAACACTTTTACGCCAAAGAAGAGCCGACATTGTTAAAACTAAAAGCAAGACCAAACTTTTATAGCCCTGGTAACAACATACGCTTACTCCTAGCGTATGTTGTATCGAGTAAATATTCTAGCGCATATTACTCACATAAATACACACGCCTGTCAATCAGAGGAGTAGGCAGAGATTACGTACTTCCATTTGGCACGATCCTGAAACACCTCTCTCGCCTCCTTTACATCCATATATCTACGCATACATGCTCGTCGGTTAAGGCTACTGCTAATCTGGTCCATTTTCAATATATCGCCAATTTGGTCAATAAACCTTTGTCTAGGGCGTTCCTTCTCGACTCTGCCGTTCACATCTTCAATATACATTTGCTTTGTCACTCTTTTCTCGTTCATTCTTTCTACAGGACCAAACCACCGAAGCATTCCTTTCTTAATCCTGGTCAAAACATCATATTGAACACTACAATTTTCTCTTATCACACAATTTCTCACCCTGTCATTCAGATTTAGCCCTAACAAACTCTTTAATGACCGCATTTCTATAGCATTTATTCTGCTCTCGCTTCTTCTGCCACACTCAACTTTCACTACAATACATTAAATAAGGGCCTAACACAGCATTATGAATTGCCATACGTGACTTTTTTAACACATTCTGACTTTTCACAATAGAGTGTAGACCCCATTCACTCTATTTCCTGCGTTCACTCGTCGTTTTATATCCTTATCAAATCTACCATCCCTGCTAAATACACATCCCAAATACACAAACTCATTCATTTGCTCAATCAACTCTCCTTTTAATCTTACTTCACATATCGTTTATGCACGGTTATGCGACGTTATTTAGATCACATTCAAGACACATCACACATTTCGAGCATTTCAGCGACGTAATGCTGATAGAATTCATCTTGCATGTAAAATTTTCCATATTCTTTGACAGAAATTTTATATCCATGGACGCAATCGTTAATAGAAACTAAAATCTTTTAGAAATACGTTTTTTCCCTTATTTTTACCATTTTCTAAGAGTTTTTCACAATTTCACAAAACGAATACAAATTTATTGAAATTCGGACGTCTGTTGAATCAGCAACTGTGTTAACAAAAACAGTATAACAAAACCAAAAACTTTACTGTCTTTAATAAGGATACCGATTTCAAATAATTTTATAGCGTAACTTTAGCAATATGTCTCTGAACAGATTTCGGTGACTTAGTATCTGAAACTGTTCTACTTAAGGTTTGGATATATAATGTGAGAATTATTATTAAGGTTTACGTAGATATCTAAAATTAATCATGAAGTTACGCTGAAGCGAAACTGAAATTCGTTGGAATTAGTCCTCTAGAAGTTTTCTCGTTTCTTGTTTCCTTCAGATGCCTACTTATGCCCTGCCTGGGAGGGTTTCATCGATTCGTTAATATATCAGCCTATTAAAATATACAGAATAAGTTCTCCCTCATGACGGTAGTTTTTGGGATCACAATCATCTTTGCATAGCTGCACCAGCCACTCTAATATTACAAAAAAAACAAAATGCCAAATTATGTCAAACTAAATAGTAGGACTAGTTTCCTGCCTAGGATTACATATAGGTTAACCTCTAAACTATTTCTGACACCAAGCATTCTGTGCATTATCTGCACTGAGATGTTATGGTCGAAAGGGTAGAGAACCAGTATAATTAAAAGTTGTGAGGCATTTCATCTTAGTCCTTATATTTAACAACGCATCTGTAGCCTTTTTGTTTAGTGTTGATGCAGGTATAAATAGACTGCAGTAACTACTTACTATCAACTGGGCTTTAATTTCGTTTGTCAATTAAATTTTATTTAAATAGAACAATATTCGACCGTCTGGTAAAGTGAAGCAGCAACGCCTGTTCGAGACATCACTAAATCTATTGAAACATTCTTAACCCTTTAATTCGTAAAGTTGAGAATACTCAACATTCGAAATAAATAAATCCTGTGAAAACTTGAACGCGTAGAAAAAATATTTTTACTTTGAAAAAAGGTGAAACAAACGCAACTCGTAAAAAGAAAGTTGTGTGTCACAAACGTCAGATTTTGACAGTGGCGGCAAAATGGCATCACGTTCATCTGCACCGTTTGGACCTAAGGTAAATAAAATTTATTATTAGCAATTTAAATCATATTGATACCTATTATTGCCTTGCATTTCAATTTTAAATTATTATTTTATGCACGTAATGAAAAAAAGCCTGAAAATATTGTGGTTTAGTATGTGTTTGATGGTTTTCAAGTTGAATGTTGAATATACTCAACAATGCGATATTACTATTATTCACCTGATTTTTTCTATGTTGAGTATTTTCAACATTGCGAAATGCTTTAGGTTTTGTCCTATAACTTAACATGATGAGTATATTCAACATTGCGCGTGTACTAACATTTATTCCCCTCTTATCTGAGACCCTATTATTGTTCATTTTTCGCTTTGGTTTTGGATGCCCTACGTTTTTTGTGTTATTTTGCTTCAGAAAATGCTTAAATGGCAACGCACGCAAAAATTATGGCGCTTGCCTCCCGCAAAAGCACCCTCCGATGACAGCAGCATCTGAAGATGAAGTTATAATCAATAATTACACAAAACCGAAAAAACAACAATCATCTGACTCAGAACACAACTACGAATCATCTGAACCACGTTCTTATCCCTCTGAAATTGATGACTTAAGCTTAGATTCACATTCCGAAGATGAGATTCCTGCGACGCCATCACCTAGGCCACTACAGCTACAAAATGAAAGCAAGTCATACTTACCCAATTCCAAAGAAAATTCTCGTCCGACGACGCCTCCATCGCCAACTCCGCCTCAACAAAATGATTGCAACATACCTGAAGTACCATGTTCTGAAGTCCAAACTCCGATTTCGTCTGCGTCGATGCCACAAGATATAATGAATGATTCCATACTCCACATACCAACAATTCCTTGTCTCCTAATTAACAAATGTTTTCACCAGGCCCGTCAAATCAGCCGCTCCCATTCACACTGAATTCGGTCTCATCAGTATTATCACCTAACATGTCTCCAGCAGCACCTAATACACGTTCAAAGCGACGACAGAACACAAAACCTAAACACCCAGCGGCAAAAAAAGTAAAGAAGTTTGTAAGAAAACCTCTATCATTCAAATTCAGAGCAGGAAAACTACAGTACGCAGCTATATTTGAACCACCGAAACACGATTTCTCACCCGATCCACATCATTCAATCTTAGATTATTTCACTGACTTTTTTTCAAATGACATATTCGAATTAATAGTAGAACAGACAAACTTATATTCAGTTCAAACCGATTCGAGATCTATAAATATAACAAACGATGATGTGAAAGATTTCATAGCGATTACACTCATTATGGGGGTAGTGAAAATGCCCTCTTACAGAGATTATTGGAGTCGATTTTTGCGATATCCAGCTGTCGCTGATATCATGCCTTTAAAAAAGTATGAGAAAATAAGGAAATATTTACATTTCGCCGACAACAGCAACATTAACGACGACCGTTACTACAAAGTTCGACCAATTATTGAAAAAATTAGGCTTAATTGCTTAAAAATGAAGGAGGAACAACGCTACAGCGTCGACGAAATGATGGTCCCATACAAAGGGACAAGAGCGGGAAGTGAGCGCCAATATCTACCTAAAAACCAAAAATGGGGATGAAGTTATTCGTTCGAGCAGGCGTCTCTGGTTTAGTGTATGATTTCATTCCTTATGGTGGAGAAGACACGTTTAGAAATCATTCTTTTACTGAATACGAGGAGAGCCTCGGTCTTGGAGCAAAAGTTGTGCTAGCACTTTGCAAGACCATTGAGGATAAACCTGCAGTCGTATATTTTGACAATTTCTTTACGTCATTGGAGCTAATTCACCATTTGCGTCAAGAATACGGTATTTTTAGTCTTGGTACCATAAAAAGTAATCGTTTGAGAGGTTGTCAAAATAAACTACTAGCAGATAAAGTTCTCGCAAAAAAAGGACGGGGTGCAAGCTCCCAGATCGTCTGCAATGACACGAAACTTGCTGTTGTCAGATGGTATGACAATAAGCCGGTGACATTGGCTAGTTCATTCGTCGATTCCCATCAATGGGAAAGATTCAAAGGTATTCAAAGATACAGAATCTAGGGTGGAGGTCAATTGTCCTCAGATTGTGAAGCAATATAATGCCCATATGGGGGCGTAGACTTGGCGGACATGCTTATCGCTCTACCGTTCAAACTTTAAAACTAAGAGGTGGTACATGACCATGTTTTCACAATCTCTGGATATTTGCGTCAACAATGCTTGGTTATTACATAGGAGATCATGCTGATCCTAAAGACCGTTTACCTCTCAAAAATTTCGGATACAGATAGTATCTGAGCTTTTACATAAAAACAGAACGAGGGTGACAGTGAGTCAGGAAAACGATCCTCTAAAAAATAATTACTCAGCTGCTCCAAGACCGACTGATGCTGTACGATATGACAACAATGGACATTTACCCATGTTTGTGTCGTATGGACGGTGCAAATACTGTAAAATGGGTACACAAATATTACTTGCTCAAAATGTATCCTCAGGCTGTGTCTAGTTAGTAAGAGAAACTGTTTTATAATTACCATGTTAAGTAATAATATGTGAATTTGATTTTTCTACTAAGGCTGTGTCTAGCCAACTTATTCTATGATTAATTAATAAGAAATAAAACTTTATTTGATTTTCTCTATAGTTTGTTCTTTTATTTTAATATATTAGTAAACTACCTTTACAAGGGCAATGTTGAAAATACTCAACGCTCAATTTATTAGGTAATGTTCCAATATGTCGCGCAATGTTGAGTATTTTTAACATACGATATTGATAAAGTATACAATAATAATAATAATTTCTATTTTTTGGCTATAATTAGTCAACATTAATGCAATTAAACAGAAAAACATGTTTACATAACTTTTATTTTTTCTGCGCATTAAAGGTTAAATAACCCTTTAACCAAACAGAACCTTCAAAACAGACCCTACAACCAATGTGCTTAAAACAACAAGCGATCTGTTAAAGAATTACTCCGAAAAATTAGATCTAGACGTAAATTCGATAATACCACCATGTACCAAACCACTGAGGTTGTATGGGTTACCAAAAACACACAAACCAAACGCTCCACTACGTCCTATAGTGAGCCAGATCGACTCACCAACTTATAAATTGGCTCAACACTTGGCAAAAGTTCTGTCACCGCTGAGAGGACAAACCAGAGGACACACGAAGGATTCGTACCATTTTGTTAGTGAGATAAAAGGCCTACATCTCGCTGACAATGAAACTATGGTCAGTTTTGATTTTCAGTCACTATTTACATGCTTACCTATTGAAGACTGCATCTCAATTGTAACCAGGAAGCTAGAAGAATACAACATGCCTACAGAATATGCAGTAGTACTAAAACACTGCCTTACATCTGGCTATCTATTGTGGCAGGAGGAGTTCTACAAGCAAGTAGATGGCGTAGCAATGGGCTCACCTGTATCTCCCATAGTCGCCGACATATTCATGGAGGACTTTGAGAGAAAGCCTTCTTACTGCTCCTGTATATCAAGATTCTACAAGCGGTACGTAGACGACACTTTCACAATTTTACCATCTGACAAAGTAACTGCATTTTTAAACCACCTTAATTCCATAAATTCTAAAATACAATTCACAATGGAGTTAGGGCAAACAATTCTTTAGCTTTCCTAGATGTTTTAGTCATCCGAAATCCTGATAACACTATTGGTCACACTGTGTATAGGAAAAAATCCATACCAACCGATATTTAAATGGTGAATCACCATCATCCATCACAGTTAGCTACCGTGGGAAAATCTTTGTTTCAGAGGCACGAGGGATCTGTGACAGAAAACATCTGGCCGCCGAGCTTCAGCACGTCGAGCAAGTATTGCAAGACAACAAGCTTCGGGTCCCGCGCCTACGTCACAGTGACCGAGTGAAGCCGGCCACAGTCGAGCGTGTGCCTGCTGTACCACCTTATTTCAGAGGAGTCACAGACAAGGTTGGCTACATTTTGAAGCGAGCTTCTATTAAAACATACTTCAAGCCGCCGAAGAAGATTAGTCAATTTTTACCATCCGTCAAGTGTAATATACCTCTACAAGATGCAGGAGAGTACAAGCTTGATTGTGAATGTGGTCTCTCTTACATAGGACAAACAAAAAGATCCATTAAAACCCGCGTGAAAGAACATATAGCTGACGTGAGGAACCGACGCTCTGGGAAGTCTGCAGTCTGTGAACATGTTCAATATCGTCCCCGCCATTACATCAGATTTGATAGACCACAAATCCTCGCAAAAGAATACCGATTCCTACCAAGGATGATACGAGAGGCGATTGATAAATCCAAACCCAAGCATACCACTGCAAGACTTCAAGATACTGTAAGCTCATTCTGCGTAGATCGGACCAAAAATTAATATTAAAAAAAACACCTCAGTCCCCCCCGTGACCATGGGTGCTGTAAAGCACCCGAAACGTCGGGAATCAAAATTAGTAAAATTAAATGCGATAAAATCCGTAAAAATAGTTTTATTCAATAACCATTTAACCATTGAATAAAATTAAATATACGGATTTTATCGCGTTTTATAAAATTATATAATTAACTATTCGCGTAAATATAAAAAATCGTGTATGACCTATATATAGAAGAAGAGCGCAGGGCATTGTCTGTGCGTGGTAATATGTTGGTTCATAAATTTCTGTAAGGATTTTAAGGTCAGAAAGAGTCCCACCGCGCTACCCCAATGTCTGTTTGTGGTCTTAACATATATTCATTTTTTAATTTCTCATTCAAATTGATTTCTTCATGGTGTTTTCCTTCACCACGGAGGACGACATAAAACAGCATTTACAGTTGTAATCAACAATTTAATCGATGCGGATGATGGAAATTAGTAAATAAAAACATTACTTAGTTTTTATTCTTAAATTTGCGGCTTAGTGAAAATTAAATAAATACGTATACCAGTATTTTAGTTCATAACAATTAAAAGTAATCAACGTTATCATCAATATGTTATTTATTAGTTTTTATTTATTTATTTAGATATTTTTTTAGTTTTAGTGCTTTTTAGTCAATTTCATGTTTTTCGTGAGTCAATCAAGGTCCCGACGGAAAATTTGTGCTGTGGTACCCCACAGGTAATCAATGAAATGGGATCCCTTTTGACATTTCACAACTACTACAACTCGTTTCTCAATGTTGCGTGTTGTTTATTTTTTTCTTTCTTTCTATTATTTACTAGCTGTGTCCGCGACTTCGTTCGCATAGAATATGTTTCTTCGATTTCCTGGCGGGTTGTATATATTCGTAACATACTGCCTATCTCCTATTTCATTCAGTATGATGTGGGGTAGTGAATATCTTCACCGCCACTACACGGCGAATTATTTTATTCCTGAAATATGCACTTTTCCTCACGATATTTTCCTCCGCCAACGAACAAGTGGTTAAGCAGCACTTAATGAGATAGAAATTTATTTCAATTTATTAATATCATGATAAAGATAATTTAAAAAATATTATTTATTTTGTTATATAAATTATTTAGAGATAAGGAAAGGTTAATCTCACCTTTAAAAATATTTTATACGTTCCTTTATGTTGTGTAACAAAGAAATATTGATAAAATAGACAGACCCGGACTTACGTACGGATTTATCCAAATATTCTTAGAAATGTATTTTATTTACGAAACTCTTTGCAAGGAGCAACGTCCCATATATGTTTCGCAAAATATGTTTTCGCACGAGGTAATTTATGAGCCGGGGTTCGTTAACTTCGATTTCAGGGTCAGAGGAAATCACATTTTTGAAATTACGAGCGTTATTTTTTTAATTATTTTTTATAAATCTGAAGTGACAAACGAACTTACAGTTTACCTGTTGTTAAGTGGTTAATTGACACCTGCAACCTACTTCATACAAAAATTGGGCTGCAAATGCATTATCCACTCTGAGGACTGAGATGGAATGGTACCATCGTTCATCATTTTTTTTATAGGATTGCTTACAGAAAAGAAATGGAATAATTTTCCAGCATTTATTCTCCCATCAGACAACAATATGGGTATCTTCAAGACAAAAGTGAATAGACTTTTTTAAAGCTAAGTCGGTGCGCTTAATCATCAAGTGGGATAATAGTCAAGCAATGGCTTAGAATTTTAAAAAAAAGAATGCCTCACAGCTCACCGCCTAACTATTATACTGACTCTGTACTATATCTATACTATACTACTACTACTATACTATTATACTGACTCCATACTATACTACTACTATACTATTATACTGACTCCATACTATACTACTACTATACTATTATACTGACTCCATACTATACTACTACTATACTATTATACTGACTCCATACTATACTACTACTATACTATTATACTGACTCCATACTATACTACTACTATACTATTATACTGACTCCACTATACTACTACTATACTATTATACTGACTCCAAACTATACTACTACTATACTATTATACTGACACTATACTATACTACTACTACTATACTATTATACTGACTCCATACCATACTACTACTATATTATACTGACTCCGCTATACTACTACTATACTATTATACTGACTCCATACTATACTACTACTATACTATTATACTGACTCGATACTATACTACTACTATACTATTATACTGACTCCATACTATACTACTACTATATTATTATACTGACTCCATACTATACTACTACTATACTATTATACTGACTCCATACTATACTACTACTATACTATTATACTGACTCCATACTATACTACTACTATACTATTATACTGACTCCATACTATACTTTCCCCCTGTGACCATGGGTGCTGCAAAACACCAAAAATGGCGGAAATTTAAAAAAAAGTAAAATTAAATGCGATAAAATCCAAATAAAAATGTGTAGTGTTCGCGTAAATATAAGAAATCATTACCCCTATTTTTTGTCTAAACGTGTTCCAAGCTGCTTGCTGCTCTTTGGACTCCACCTACCTCTTTACGGTGTACAGGCGTGAGGATATGTATGTATATAAAATTTATTATACTAATTTCACAAGAATTTAACAAATTAGCCTACTGTGTTGCCGAGCGTAATTAATTCAAATAACCTATGTTGCAAAGGGATGAAACGCAACCTTTTACGTGGTAGAGTCATGCTGCAGCTATATTAGAAGTATAGTTGTAGCACGCATGGGTCGGCTCGACCGGGGAAGGACCATGCTCTCACAGAATACCAGCGTAAAAAAGCAGATTAACACTGCTGTGTTTCGTATGGTGAGTGTAGAGAACCGGAGACCCTTTTTATTGGAAATGAGGCATTCTGTCTTCGTCCTCACCATCAGGTGGACTGTGAGCTCGTTTGTCACCCTTATCGTATAAAAAAACACAGATAAGGTCCCCGTTTTGTTTAATATGAGAGCGATATTAATGAGAAGTGACATGACAGCGTGCATGACGAAGGTGTGATGAAACACACATGCAGATCATTGCGTGAAATCTGTTCTATACATTTAATTAAATTGTAAAGTTTTCATATAGTACATTGAATTTTATAGCAAAAATAATTGTGGGATGAAGGATAAAATTCATTTTAAATACGTTCACTAAACGTAAAGTCGGAACTAACTGACATTTTCTGTTAATTTGAGCACTTACTCTTTTGAGAAACTCCTCTTTTTCTACCGACTTCAAAAAGGAGACGGTACTCAATTCGACTGTAAGTTTTTTTTTTTTTTCATGTGTGTTACCTCATAACTTTTTTCTGGGTGAACCGATTTCAATGATTCTTTTTTTATTTGAAAGCTGATGCTTCACATGTGGTCCCATAGATCAAGGTCTGACCAATAGTTTTTGAGTTATTCTTAATAATTTATATTGAAGTCGGTTGTACAATTTTTTTAATTTTTAATTGTTTAGAAGGCAGCTACATTCTTTCAAGAAAAGTTTATTTATGTTTAGTTTGTTTTTCCTTCGTTGAGAACTTTTTCTACAATACTCAAAATTCAACAAGAACTCACTTGTGCATTTTTAACCAAGCTCCTAATTATATTGCATTGCTAAAAAAATACCGATAACTTTGCTCTCTTTGAGAACATTAAAATACTTTCAATTTCCTTTCACAACCTTTTTCATAACGTACAAAAATAAATGAGAAAATAATTTCTCGCTTAAAGAAATTGAAACTCTGCTAAAATTAAAAACAGATTCGATGTTTTGCTTTAATATAGCTTAAATTTAACATAATATTATAAAAAAACAAAAAACAAACAACAAACAATACGTTAAATTTAAAAATAAAACTTTCATAAAATAAGGTTATTACGAAAAAAGAAGAAAACCTATGTTTTGCACAGTGGGGAAAGACTCAACTACAAAATATCAGCGTAAAATAGCAGCTTAATGCTGCTGTAATTTGTATGGTATATGTGCCCTTTTACTGGTAACGAGGCATCGGGTGATAACGCATCTACGTTTTGATTTTTTTTTAGTCGAGAATATATGTACGTATTATGGGCCACATCATTCACTTACCATCAGTTGGACTGCGTGTTGGCTTGTCAGCCTTTTTCAATAACAAAGTACTCGAAATAAACTCAAACTGTGTTTGTACTGTGGTTTGTTTATTATGTTTTTTACGTGGTAGAGCCATGCTGCAGCTATATTAATAGTATAGTTGTAGCACGAATGGGTCGGCTCAACCGGGGAAGGACCACGCTCTTACAGAATACCAGTGTAAAATAGCAGCTTAATGCTGCTGTGTTTCGTATGGTGAGTGTAGAGAACCGGAGACCCTTTTTCTGGAAAACAGGCATTCTATCTTAGTCCTCACGGCTGACAACGCATCTGCATTTAAATTCGCAAACGAAGATAGATGTAGATGTCTATGGGCCACAGCAACCACTTACCATCAGGTGGACTGTGTGCTCGTTTGTCACCCTTATTCTATAAAAAATGTACTAGCAACCCACCCGGCTTTGCCTGGGAGGTATAGATTAATGTAACTTATTTATCATTTACATTTTTAAAAAAATATCAAAGACCATTTATTGTATCAAATTTTAGTTTGTTAAAAGAGTATCTCGAAGTCTTTCGGATAAAAATTGCCTTGATCAATACTGGCTTTTCTCACTATCTGTTTGAGAAGTTTCTTTACACAGACAGACAAACAAAATTTCAAAAAAATGATGTTTACTCATGTAATAATGACATGCAAATAGCCCCTTCAGCTCAATAAAAGGAAGTTTACCGTTAACGTTACAGCCAATTAAAGTCCACTACTGAACATAGGCCTCCCCATAGATTGCCTCATAGGGTAGGGGATTTGCCATAGTTGCCACGCTCGGTAAGCGGGTTGGCTACCGCAGTTTTTTATTTTTACTCATGATTTGTTTCCCTCTGTTGCCTCTTACGACACCCACGTTTTGATATGGGGTAGTGGATATTCTTACACCGCCCCTACGCGGTAACGGAAGTTTTAATAATATATTTATTATTTTATTAAAATTGCCTTTTAAAATTTAAATATATCATTATATCATTATCACAGAGAGACACTTCAATTTTATTACATGTATATTGATGTATGTATTCTGTATATCCTATACCAACGGCATATCCAATTATATTAAGTTATAAATATCTAAAACAAATTAAAAATAAATATAAAGTTCTTAGCCAGGCATATTCAGCTTACACACGCTCCACTGCGGTTCGCAGGCCTCATCACTGGCGAGGCGAGTGCTTATCCCCTGAGCTACTATGGCTATGACTCTTCAACTTTTGTTTCAATATATCCAGATTAACATTTTATATTTTAAGCAACAGCTCGATCTCCTTTCGCGAGGTTATTTTCTCATGTATATTTTCCAAATTATGAAAAATTGTATGAGAGGAAACTGAATTTATTTTATCAATATTTTTTCTTTTTAAGTTGTTGGAAATCCTGGTTATATAACCAGGCTTTCGTTACAGCCTATTAAGATCACTGCTTAACATACGCTCTTCCCATAGATTACCATAGATTGCAAGGCGGGTTCACAGCCGCAGTTGATTATATTGTAGTTAGTACGAAAAGAACGAGGCTCGAGATTCTCCTAGTATGTTACCGTCTGTGGCCTCTTAGCGGACACTGCCACTACACGGTATTACATATCGTATAATGTCAAATCTAAATTTCACTGACATGAAACGAATAAAAGCGCGACGATATGTCTTGTTCGCGACGATACAAAGTGATTAAACATAGTTTTTAATAACAATATTAAATTAAAAATTGGGTCGCTTTTCGCTTGAAAAGTTGGGAAATATTAAAAACTTATTTCCAAAGTGGTAAGTTTTCCACACAAACTGTAAGAAATTTACGAAAAAAAATTGACAAAAAGGATGCAGTTTGTGTATCAATTTGAGAAGCGAGTTCGTGAAACTGGATCGTGTTTAGATAATACAACCCGTATATGTATTCGTCCAGTGCGCTCAACCGAAAACATCGCTGTTGTTGCTCAGAGTGTGCGTACAAAATTCAATTGGTGCATGAACTGAAGCCGCATGACCATCCGATGCGTTTTTGGTTTGCTTAATGGGCTGAAGACCGCTTGATTGAAGTTGAGCATTTTTACCGAAAAATTATCTTTTCAGATGAAGCTCATTTCCACCTCGGAGGATACGTCAATAAGCAAAATTGTCGTATCTGGGGCTCATAAAATCCACATGTCATCGTGGAGAAACCAATGCATCCACAACAAGTGACTGTCTGGTGCGGATTTTGGTCTGGCAGCATTATTGGGCCATTTTTCTTCAAAAATGAGCAAGGAAACGCCGTCACAGTCAATGGCGATCGCTGCCGCGCCATGCTAAGCAATTTTTTGTTTCCCAAAATTGAAGAAGATGACATAGACGACATTTGGTTTCAACAGGATGGCGCAACGTGCCACACAGCCAACGTAACAATCGATCTTTTGCGCACTGTTTTCGAAAATCGCACAATCAGTCGAAATGCAGTGATACGTGTAGGCTGTTTCACGATTTGATGGAGATTAAATGTGTCAGCAAGGGTCTTAAGACAATTAGGCGTATATGGAAGGCTGTTATTGTTTAGACATTCATTATGTTTAGGTCACCAACTAAAAATAATTGATCATATTGCGCTATAAAGATGTAGTGGGACTCGTGCAAACAGTCTTTAGCTGAATCAACACTCACTGATTCAGGACGATAAGCCGAACCAACTACAGCAGTCTCATTACCTATTTTAACATTAAACCATATCTGTTCAAGTTCCCCAGGGGGGTGATCACTTTACACGTAAGTCAGATTTTATGTAAGCAACAACTTAAAATTTTTGAGGTTTTTTTTCGAACCAGTGGTAATTAGACAAAAGAGTGACTTTCAATAAGTATTATTTATAATCTATATTGAATAAAAAAGTTTCTGTTTCTGTTTCTGTTTCAACACCACCACCACGACCAAAACGAGGGTTGTGCAAGAGTCTATAGCCAGAAATTGAATATAAGTCAATATTTAAACGATGGTGAAGTCAAGTCTCGGTAAGACATAAGATATCAAGAACTTTTATTTGGATACTTTGATTAAGTTCCTCTAAACCGGTATTAAGCGAACGTACATTCAAATGACCTAACGTAAACTTCCTTTACCCATAAAATAACATAAAGTTTTTTCAAAGTAAACTTAAACCAAGTGAATACAAAAATAAAATAAACAAATAAATAGAAGATATAACTAAACTAAATTAGCTAAGCAATCAGTATTTGTAATGAGCACGGGAGGAGCACCTTCAACTTTGCGAGCGTACACATTTCCTCTTCTGACCCAAATAAACTTAAGATTTTTCTCTTTGCCAACTCCCATACCCTCTCTGAATAATGCTTTACAATCAGGAGACATATGTTCAGAGACATATATTTTGTTAGTGGCACGAACAATATTCAGGTGTTTAGAGTTAACTTTAACACTTTGGGTTTTATTAAACTTACTAGCTGTTACCCGCGGATTCGCCCGCATGGTCCTTGGGAAATGAACTATCCATTGCTTTTTGAATTGAAAGAAAACTGAGTTTTATAGATTTGTCAGAGATGCAGCCATTAAAAGGAAACTGAGCAAAATTGATTCGTCAGCCTATTTAAATGTTTTGAAACGCAGCGTATAAGAAAGCATGAAAATAGCATGTTTATTCCAAATGGAAATGGGATATTTCTTTTAATTAAAGGAAACTGAGCATAATTATCCGTCAGGGATGCAGACTTTTGAAAAGAACCTGAGCTAAATTGATTCGTCAGAGATGCAGTTTTCTGAATTGAAAGGAAACTGAGCCAAATAAAAGATCCGTCAGAGATGCAGCCTTTTGAGTTGAAAGGAAACTGAGCTTAATAGGTCTGTCAGAGGTACAGCATTTGGAATTGAAAAGAAACTGAGCTAAATAGGAAATTTTGAATTGAAAGGGAAGATCTGTGGGAATTCTGATTAATTGATTGTGGAATTTTGGAAAAAAAACTAACTGAACACTATTTTAAGACGCTACTGTACACAATGTTATATGTTTTTCCATTCGGGGAAAGAATGTGGAGATTCTGGGCATTTGACACACGCGAACATGCTACATACAGCTGACCATTAGAGAAGCACGGTTTTTCTAAGTTGATCCTCGCTACCTGTAACGTTTGCCCTTGCGCTTTATTAATTGTCATTGCAAAACTGAGCTTAATAGGGAACTGCAACCTTTTGAATTGAAAAGGAAGATCTGTGGGAATTATAGGGATCCGTGGTATAATAACATTTTCACCTTTTCCTACGCCTGTCAAAATTGTAGCACCGATTATGTTCCGTCCAAGATGTGTCACACGCAGCCTTGTCCCGTTACATAACCGAGGAGCATCTAAATTTTGCATTAGCATGACTGGGACGCCTAATTTTAATTGAAGCTTATGTGAGGGCACACCTGACAACTCTAGAGAATTTATAAACTCTACGGGATATGAAGTGCTCTGTTCTGTGTCCATAACTGTGTCTACTGACAAATACTCTGTTATTTCTCCTGCTACTTCGCTTAATATATCTGAATTTATTTTATTAACGCTCTCATTTTTTGGTGCAAGAATCGCTCTTTCACATAACCAATTGTCTTCATGCATGTTGTTCGTTAAATCTGAATAAACGCTCGCAATTAATTCGGAATGACTCTGTACTAAATTACAAAAATCTCTCGTCAATTTAACGCAGCCCTCAGCATCCGTTTCCAACCGCCCATCGCCAATTTTTAATAGTGTGTCAGCATAGTTTCCAGCATTGATATCATTATACAAATGCACTCTCATATTCGTAGTTAAACTGATTTTTGTCACCTTGTTCCATAAAATAGACGACTTGAGGCATGCTTTAATTTCATCTGCAGGTGTGCCTTTTGAATGACACGTAAAGTTTGGCGAAAGTCACCAGCCAGTAAAACCACCATTCCTCCCATTACATTGGTATTGCTGCGCAAATCCTGGAGCGTTCGATTTAGTGCTTCTACAGCTTTTTTATGCGACATTGTACTTTCGTCCCACACTAAAAGTTTGCATTGTCGTAGCATTATACCTCGTGCACTATTTTTGCTAAAGTTGCTGATCGGCAATTCTTCCTGGGCTAGATTTAGAGGAGTTTTAAAACAGAATGTGCAGTGCAGCCCCCTTAGCAGCGTGGCGGCTATACCGGAGGAAGCTACTTTTCTTATTGTAATACCGATTCATTCATAACCACATATAAGAACTGTATTCATTTCCGTTCAATAAATATTACTAAGGCTTATTAATAAGGCTTACTAAGAACTTTTTCTACCATTGTTAAGTAATAGTTAAGGGTGAAAGCGTGACAGGTGGTGATAGTATTTCTGATCCATACTTATAATCACGCCTGTAACCCTTGCGGGGTAAGCAGAGCATCAACGGATTACTTAATATCGTCTGCGAGGTTATCGCCTATTCTGTGAATTACGATGCACCAAAACGTTTGAAGAAAATTGTTTTTTATCGCTCTCTTCCTGGTCCTGCGTGGAAAAATACAGATCCATACATTTTTTATCTTAATTTTGTTAAAAAGACATAATAATCCAGATATTCTGACCTTCTGTGTTCGTCCATCGTACCGTCGTCCGTCTTGTAGAATCACGGTGGCGCCACCTAGCTGAATTTAATTTTGCAACATATTCGATTTTCCCACGGGAATGATATGTTTTCCGCTGAAAAAGTAGCCTATGTCACTCTACAGCCACCGAACTATCCCCATACAAAAAATCATGCCATGCCGACGCTCTGTTGCGACGTGAAAGAAGGACAAACAAACAAACAAACACACTTTCGCATTTATAATATTAAGTAAGTATGGAAGTATGGATTAACGGCTTCGATAATACGATCACGAATGCGCAGCGACGTCAGTGTCACTAATACGGAGCGGGGCCTGCTCGAAGATTGGTCCATCTTAGCCACACGGTGACAGGCACGAATGTCGCTGTCCTCAACTGGCGAATTAATTGTGTTACAAAGGGTGTGAACTAATCCAAACAGATCCTCGCTGGCCATTTCCTGTATGCCGTTTATTTCCAAGTTATTATCACGAGAGTTTTTCAATGGTAGACAGTCGACCATAGAGGGTATAAACTTCCTTTTGAAGTGTTAAAGTCTGAATCTTTAATTCTTTAATTTCTTTATCTTTTTGTTCTACCTTTACTTTCAAATCCGCCTGTTCAGCAGCTAAAAAGTCAGTAGCTTGCGTGAGCTCGTTTTTGAAGTCATCAATGGCTAAATTAATCTCCTGAGATATCATTGTCTTGATATCCTCCTGAATAGCTGATCGCAGTTTGCGAAAAATTGGTGACGTGGTTTATTATCAAGTAAGTCACCGATTTCTTCTAAAGTTGCTGGTAATGGGCTGATCTCGCGCCTGTTAGATTTGGCGCGCATCATTTGGATGACTTGGCAGTTCTTCTGTCTCCTTCTCCACACAGCCTTCCGAGAACATTGTGTTTCCGCGAATGGGGGTTTTCTGGTTATCGCTCTTAGGTTAAAAATTGACATATCCATGAGTGACATATCCACACAACTTTACGTTCTTTGTCTAACGAAACGAAGGTTTTCTCACTAATCGTGGCACAGTCCAAATCATATTTTAGTTTACATAAACTACAACACATAAACTGTCGATTAGTTATTTTAATCTAACAACCAGTACATTTCCCAGCAGAACACATCTCAGTTATTTCAAAAAAAAAATCCTAAACCGTTCAGTAAGCTCAAGCGACGAAAGCTTAGTGCAAACCAAGCGACCGCTGCACGAGTTGTCGTAGGCCAGGAACGAAGCATATAATAATTAAGTCAACAATTTATATGCTTGCTTCTTTTAAATCAAAATTAGTTTACTTTCACTACTACACTGTTTTAAGATAAATTTTCACAACTTTTAAACGGTATAAATAAAAAGATTAGATATTCGAGATTTAAACCGAAAATATTCAATGATGACGGAGCAAAGCAATATACGTGTGTTTCACAAGATACCCGCCGTACGTGTTGTGCAATGCCACCGCCCCGTTTGTTAGTACGTAGCTGTAAGTACATGTTGTAGCCAGGTATATTATACAGATGTAGAATTTTATCTGAGATAGCGGTTTCAATGATTATAATAAAATCTAATTGGTAGGAACAGTTGCGAATAATTTGGAGTAATTTAGTAATTTTTTTGTTAATAATCGAATATTTATTGAATACATGATTTTTTTTATAAGATAGGGTGACAAACGAGCACACAGTCCACCTGATGGTAAGTGGTTGCTGTGACCCATAGATATCTACATCCATCTTCAATAAATAATCAAAATGCAGATGCGTTATCACCCGTGAGGACTAAGATGGAATGCCTCGTTTCCAGTAAAAAGGGTCTCCGATTCTACACTCACAGCAGCGTAAAGCTGCGATTTTACTCTGGTATTCTGTGAGCTCTATAGCACCGTCTAGGTAGTAATAGTAAAATAATTAGTCGATTACTAAAAAAAACTAAGATGTTTAGAAAATAATGGGTAGAAATAATATAAGAACAACTCAAAATCAGATAATGTCATTTTTAAATGTCACGACAATGTAAATTTTAAAACTTTGTGTAGCTGCAAAAGGGAACATTATGCCTACTAAGCAGCTCCTATGACAGATAACGTGATGATTTATATTTATTCTTACGGCTCAACCCTTGCGTAACACTGCAGTGAAAGTCCCATCCAAATCCGTTCACAGGTTTTTGGCATCTGTATCGATAACATAGTGTATCAAGTAGTAATCAATATAAAGTATCTAAAAACTTAAGTGAAAAAAGAGGATACCTGCGCAGTTTCCTTGGGCGTTTCTTCTACTCTCAAGGCATTTCATTCTAAAACGACAATAAATTAAGGAAATTACCTAAGATACGTTTTTCCATTTTCTTACATCGGAAAAGGGCCTTTCAATTAATTTCACAAGAATTTATTAGTTATTGGGTTTTGATATATTGTGACCTTTAGAGTTCGCGGCTCCGTAGCAAAGTGGCTAAATGTTTGACTGCAACACTGCGTTCGAATCCCACTCAGAGCAAGTGTTTGTATGCTGTTACCGTTACAGCCTATCAAAATCCACTGCCGAACATAGGCCTCCTCCATAGATAGCCTCTTAGGAGTGGATATTTAACATATTTTTCACGTTCGGCAGGCAGGTTGGCAACCGCAGTTTTTATTTTCTTGATGTTATTAGCAAGACGCTGCTATCCATCTCCTGGTTTGTAAGCGTGGCAATAAAATATCCCCTTTATGAGGCTATCTCTAGGGGAGGTGTATGTTCAGCAGTGGACTTTTGATAGGCAGTAATGATGATGAGGTATTGCTGTCGCCTGTCTCCACAAGGTTACTACTTATTAAAAGGGGCAATGTTCTACAAAATAAATTAAGTCAATTAGTTTCACCCAATTTCCCAGACATGATAAATCATCGTGTCCGGAAACAGAAAGATGCCCTTTCGGAAAGCCATTCACAAATATTTTTTGAACGGTTGTATATTTATTTACAGTTACTTGTTGCCTATGTTTACTGCCTCGTTGGTGTAGTGGTCGTAAACGCGGTTGCTGATCATGAGGTTTCGAATCCCGTGTAGGGCCAAAACTAGTTATTGGAATTTTCTGTCAAGAAATTCTTAGTAGCACCGGGATGGGAAGGATGTTGGTGACGTTTCACCCCCATGCCTCAGAAAGCACATAAAGCCGTAGGTCTTGCGCCTGATCTCTCTCCGATCATGTCGGACAAACGTCCCATAGGACTAAATGTGGGAATAGGGAGTGCACTTTGCCGGTGGTGGGGCTGCGTGGGGAGAGGAGTGTCGGTATTGCGAGGCAACCGAATCTTGATTGGCGGCGGAGCCATAGACCAGATCCGCCGCTGAGGTCAAGAAGGCTAGTGCTTCTGAGTGCTCAGTTTTCCTGGCCCCATGGCTTTCGCGCATCGGACACGGGGGCGTCTGTTGCGCATGTGAAGTTGGAGGCCGCGGAGGAGGGCCCACCATTTGTTCTGGTGCGCCTCACCTGAGAAGGATATGGGGGAGGAGTAGTCCTCTCCTGAGTCCTCTCCGGTGGGGCCGCGGATGTGCGCGAAAGCGTTCCCGTGGCCCTGCCAATATGTGACGAAGGTTAAAACACGTGCGAGTACGACATAACCCGTCCTTGCCCCCGCGAGGCGGGTATGCGTAGGGATATTCCCATGTAAAACAAAAAAAAAAGGAAGTGCACTTAAGCTTGCGCATACACTCGAGCTCTATAATCCCGTCCTGTGCAGATGGATAGTCTCGTGACCGAAATTGGACCTGGAGGACATTATTTATTTACATTACATTAGAACATAAGATATTTATTACATAAAAGAAACTACAAACAGAAATTACCAAACAGTTCAACTCTCAGCGATATTAGTGCCAGGGGCGCTGGCTGCGTTTTCCCCCTAAATAGCTGGTGCAATATATGAATGAGTATAGTATTGGTAAAGTATATATGAGTGTTAGAGAGGTGACATATAAAAATGATGCGTCTCTGTTCAGACGCACGACTGGAGCTTACTAATTAAGAAGCTGTGGGACCATTGTCAATTAATTATGTTGTCACAATTTAGAATTTTTTCTTTTTTTTTTCTTTTTTATTTATGGGACTTTCGTTATTATTAACATCTCAGTCCCATTGCACCTTATAACTAAATAGCACAAAACAATTTATTAAATTACCTATACAATATACTTAATAAATGATAAACCATTTGACCAGTATCTGAAAGTGGTTCAGAGAGTATAATTTGATATTCGCCTATGTTACACATTTTAATATCAGTTTTGGCGACCAGTAGTTTCCTCTCGTAAAGGTTTTTGGAAAATTCCGTGAGCAAGTGTTGTATGTCTTCGATTGTGTTGCATATTTCACAATTTGAAGATTGTTTCTTTTTCATCATGAGAGCAAACGTATTGCACGAAATGTGTCCGGAGCGAAGTCGCATTGCTAATACAACAGATTTTCTGCTCAATAGACATTGATTAAACCAAGGCAGTTTCGGATGCTGACTCTGGATAGCTTTGTACCAAATCCCTTTTTCTCATCAGGAAATTTAATCATATAATGTTTTCTTATATTTACCTTAGTTTCCTTCTCAGATAAGGCGCACCAGGAACACAAGGCGCACTGCCCTTCGCGGCCTCTTACTCCATCTGCACAACAGACTCCCCGAGCCCGATATGTAGAGGCCATGGAGCCAGGAAAAAATGAGCACTCGGAAGTACCCAGTGGTACAGCCCCGCCAAAGTAGCGGAGGATAGTCGAGTGGCACATCGCCATACCAACAATCCTCTTCCCTTGTTACTCCACCTCGGCTGCAACGATATAGAGAGAGATAGAGAGAGTCCCCTCTAGCCGCAGCCCACTAACACACATCCAAGGGCTCGACAAGCCCACTCAGAGTGGCCACCTTGGGCCAGACCTTCACTTCGGGCCAGCCATGTGAGTCGCCCTACGTTTACCATGGGTTACCAAGCCATGGCTACTAACCCCCCCCCTCCCCGTTACTCCTAAACTCACGCAAACTCAGTAAGGACATTAATAATTTTGCAGTCCCAATATAAATTTATTCCCTTGATATAATAAATTGGTCACATTTAAACAGATTTAACAAATTTACGTCTTGTAAACACAAAGTCATCATCAGGCCACCTTCCTACACTTGGCTATGGCCCTTGAGTCTGGTGGAAAACAAGGATAGAAGAAATAAAAACATTAGAAATAATAATCTAATACTTTTATACTTACTGGTATTGGTACTACCAGAAAATATTGTGGGTTATACTGCACTTTTTCAAAGGGGAGCCTTTCTCATGTCCAACAAAACAGTTGTATGTGAAGTGTTTAGAACAAAGATAATCATTTTTTTTCTGACGCCAATTCCCAATTTTTGAACTTTTTAGCCATAATTTTAGTCTAGGTTAAGTTGGAAACCTGTTAATTAATAAACATTTGATAATCATCTGTTGTCGGCGACTTTGGGTGTTAACAGATATGGGTAGAAAACAACATCGATAAGTATTATAGACAAGGAACTCGACAACCTTATTGAATTTTATTGTTCATAAAAACTCTTTTTTTTTTTTGTTTACTGGTGGTAGAGCCACAAACTGAGCAACAACACCAAGGCAACCCCTGCCACGCTATCCGTGAATTTCTGTAACATCAGGGGACTTCACTCGAACCTAAACGCCGTCCACTACCATCTCGAGACGGCAAAGCCGGCCTTGCTCTTTCTGACCGAGACGCAGGTGTCCTCTCCGGCTGATACTTCGTATCTCTCCTACCCAAAGTACAAATTGGAACACTCCTTTGTGCCTCGGGCTGGAGTTTGCGTATACGTCAGAGAGGACATCTGTTCTCGACGCCTCGGCAGTCTTGAAGGTTCGGACCTGTCCATCCTTTGGCTGCGCGTAGATAGCGACGACCATCCGCGCGTCTATGGGTGCCTCTATAGGTCACATAGTGGTAATACCGAAACAGACCGACTCATCGACCACGTCCAAATGGCTACAGATTCCTTGCTACAACAGGTCCCATCCGCAGAGATCGTGATCCTTGGCGATTTTAACGCCCACCACGCCGAATGGCTCGGTTCACGTTTAACCGATCATGCGGGAAGATCTGTTTATGACTTTGCCTTGGCATATGGTCTGACACAACTGGTTACTTCGCCTACGCGAATTCCAGATGTGGAGGATCATACACCTTCCCTGTTGGACCTTCTGCTGACCTCTCATCCGGACGGATATCAGGTTTCCGTCGATGCCCCTCTCGGCTCTTCGGACCATTGTCTGATCCGGAGTGTGGTGCCACTCACGCTCCGCTCGCGGTTGCGTTCTGCAGGTTGCCGCCGTGTTTGGCATTACAGGTCGGCGGATTGGGACGGAATGCGGTCTTTCTTTGCATCCTACCCATGGGGCGGGTTTGCTTCTCGCCGGATGATCCCAGCGCTGTTGCTGACTCTGTCACTGATGTGGTGCTACAGGGAATGGAACTATTTATTCCATCATCTGTGGTACCCATTGGAGGCAGATCTCAGCCTTGGTTTGGTCGCTCCTGTAAGACTGCATTACGCAGTAAGCAGGAGTGCTATCAGGCCTGGGCTGAGGCTTCGGCGGCTCGGGATGTAAACACCAGCACGCTTAAAAAGAAGTATAACTTCGCCTCCAGGTCCTTTAAAAGAGTTATTGCCAAGGCAAAGTCAGAGCACATAGGCAGAATTGGCGAGAAACTAGTTCGCCTTCCTTCGGGAACCCGTGCATTCTGGTCTCGCCAAGGCTGTCCAAGGGAATTTCTGTAAGCCATCTCTACCATCTCTGCACAGCGAGGACGACTCACTGGCCCACGCCGCAAAAGAGAAAGCCGACCTTTTAGGCTCCCTTTTTGCGTCCAACTCGACTCTTGATGACGGGGGGAACACACCGCCGACCATCCCGCGGTGTGAGTGCTCCATGCCGGATGTGCGATTCTCACAGCGCTCGGTTCGCAAAGCACTCCTCTCCCTGGACATCCACAAGTCGAGTGGGCCTGACGGAATCCCCCCAATTGTGCTGAGGACGTGTGCTCTGGAGTTGGCACCGGTTCTAACGCGTCTTTTCCGGTACTCCTACTCCCTAGGCGTAGTCCCGAAATCATGGAAGACAGCTTTTGTCCAACCGATCCCTAAAAAAGGCGACCGCTCAGACCCGTCCAACTACAGGCCTATCGCCATCACCCCCTTGTTCTCCAAAATAATGGAGTCCGTTATAAACTGCCAGCTCATGTGGTACCTTGAGGATCACCAGCTGATTAGTGACCGTCAATACGGTTTTCGTCGGGGTCGATCAGCTGGTGATCTTCTGGCCTACCTGACTCATAGATGGGCGGAGGCAGTAGAGTCCAAGGGGGAAGCATTGGCCGTTAGTTTGGACATTGCGAAGGCTTTCGATCGGGTTTGGCACAAAGCGCTTCTTTCGAAGCTCCCTTCTTATGGGCTTCCCGAGAAATTGTGCAATTGGATCACCAGCTTTCTTGCAGATCGGAGCATCAAAGTCGTTGTAGACGGTGCATGCTCTGACTACAAGCCTATTAACGCTGGTGTTCCACAAGCCTGCGTGCTAACACCAACGCTGTTTCTTCTGCATATCAATGATATGTTGCAAACCGGTAGCATTCATTGCTATGCGGATGACAGCACTGGTGATGCTCTATACACCGGCCGTGCCTATATTTCTCGGGAAAACGTCGCCGAGTACTGGAACAAACTTGTGTCTGAAGTCGAGTCTTTGCTGAACAAAGTCTCGGATTGGGGGCGACTAAATCTAGTCCAGTTTAATCCTCAGAAGACACAAGTTTGCGCGTTTACCGCTAAAAAGAACCCCTTTGTCGTGTCTCCTCAGTTTCAAGGCACTCCCCTAGTTGCCTCAGCCAGTATCGGAATCCTCGGCGTCGACATATCGAGTGACGTGCAGTTTCGTGGTCACTTGGAAGAGAAGGCCAAATTGGCCGCTAAAAGCTTGGCGTGCTCAGCAGAGCGGGACAGTATTTCATGCCGGCACAACGCTTGCAACTTTACAAGGCGCAGGTTCGGCCTCACATGGAATACTGTTCCCATCTCTGGGCTGGGGCTCCCCAGTGCCAGCTCCTTCCACTTGACCGCATCCAGCGCAGAGCGGCTCGAATCGTCGACGACCGAGTCCTTTCCGATCGGCTCGATTCATTGGCGCTGCCAAGAAATGTTGCAACTCTTTGCATTTTCTTTCGCATTTACCACGGGGAGTGCTCTGAGGAATTGTTCGGATTAATCCCAGCCGCCAAATTTCACGTTCGCACATCGCGGCAGAACTCCTGATACCATCCACACCATCTGGATGATTGGCGGTCCACCACTGTGCGATTTAGAAGATGTTTTCTTACTCGCACAACTTCTTTGTGGAATAGTTTACGACCAGGGATTTTTCCGGACCGATACGACTTAGGGACCTTCAAGAAAAGAGCCTACTCCTTTTTAAAAGGCCGGCAACGCATCTGCAATTCCTCTGGTTCCCCTGGTGTTGCAGTTGTTCATGGGCGGCGGTAGTCACTTACCATCAGGTGAGCCGCATGCTCGTTTGCCCCCTCTCCTATAAAAAACCGTAATATAAAGCCAAACATGTTGGTAATTACGATATTAAAATTAGTAAAAAAAAATTAAGTACCTATATTAGCAAATAGTTTTAATTTGCTTAATATTAGCTGTAAATTCACTTACTTGTGGAATGTTATCCCATTTTTCTTTTGGTAACGAGTTTTATATATTAAGCACACTCATTATTACTAAATATAAAAATAATTCTTATTATGTAACTAAAAACATACATAATCAAACCACATAAAATACTTTCATTTTTTAGTTTAAAAGTTCAAAATACAGAGATATGTTTTAAATAACACAACAGACTTTGGCAAATTATGTCAATTTTAGTTCCAGGTACGGACAATGAGGGCGCTTCAAATCGGCATAAGCATTTTGTATGGTATAGCCAGTCCAGGGTACTTGTATATATAGAGATCAGTGGAAAAAAGAGAATGTTTTCTGTGAATGTTAAAAAACATGGCGTTTTTCTCCTGAATTGTATCACTGCATTTAATTTCAATAATCTAATAAGTCTTATCAAGAAGTTCATACATATTGTAATTCAAAGTACGATATTATAATTTACATATTATGAAGACTTGATAATTTGATAACTTACCGTGGACTAAGATACGATTTCGTTTTTCGAACGAGTAGGAGGATTCATCGAGGCGCCCCCCCATACGGATTAAACCATCGCATAGAAACGGACTTAAAGGTAAAATGCTATTTTTAGAGTGTAACAGCTTACTATTTTGTAATAATTTTAATTCGTCAGGAAAAGATTCACGCTGAGAGAGATATGCTAGTTTTTCAAATGATCGAGTAAGTTCCTCAGGCTGCAGCACATCGGTTAGCTTAACTTTATTTTACAACAGGTTATGAAACGTAAGACATAAGCGAAAATGCGTTGTAGTTTAGTAAGAGATGAGTAAAAATCGAAATCTATTAAATCTTGTCTATCATGGTTTAAAGTAGTAACATTGACTTTCAATTCGGGAATATCGTCGTACGGATCTGTGCGGAATATTGGCCAATAATAGGTCGGCAGCATGAGGAAGTCTGGGCCGCGCCACCACAGAGACAGGTGCTGCAGGCGGTCGGCACATACTCCGCGCGAGGGCAGGTCGGCGGGATTCACAGCGCCACTCACATGACGCCACGAACTCGAGCCATATAAGGAACTGATGGCACCGACTCTGTTGGCTACAAAAGTTTCTAATTTGCTAGGCTCGGTGCGAAGCCAGGCCAGGACTATGGATGAGTCCGTCCAGTAATAGTGTCGAGATATAGGTACACGCATAGCATTAGTGACGGCGGATTCGAGCTGAGCACCCAGAAGGGCGGCGCGGAGCTCCAAGCGCGGTATAGTGTTGGGTTTAGTAGGCGTGACTCGGGCCTTAGCGCATAGCAGCTGAACTTTGACATCGCCGTCATCGTTCGTAGATTTAATATAGATGCACGCGGCGTATGCGGTCTGCGATGCGTCGCAAAAACAATGAAGCTCGACAGACGTAGTAAAATCACCCATGACATGCCTGGGAATTCGCAAGGTAAGTAAGCTAGGTAATTTTGTATGAAGTAGAGCCACTCCTGTTTGATAGTATCAGGCACTGGGTCATCCCAGTTGACTTTGGATAATCATAATCTTTGAATTAGAATTTTAGGTTTTATAGTGAGTGGACTAAGAAGACCCAGAGGGTTGAACACCTTACATGAATCGGAAAGAATTGATATTTTAGTTGGATTTTCATTTTGAATATTACAGTTAGTGGGGAAATTTATAAAATCTTCGTTAGTATTCCAACCGACACCAAAAATGAGAGAAGAACAGTTTATTACTAAACCTTTCTAAATGTCAGCTTCATCGGGCTTAAATAAAACAGATGGAGAGTTACATCGGTACTTTCGTAAGTTAAACCCACCACTAGATAAAACGGACTCTACGGTTTCCTTAATATAACGTAATTCTTGAGAAGAATCTGAACCAGTAAGTAAATCATCGAATAAGAAATCGTTTTGAATTATAGTTTTAATTTTATCATCCTGACATTCCTCTCCTAGCTGCCACAGGCAGCGGATACTTAGAAAGCTTGCGCTCGCGAAACCGTAAAATAAATAAATCGTAAATCGCCTAAACAATCAGGTTCAGAAATAAGTGGTAATCGAACACAAAACCTACCATCGTCCATGCGACGAGTATTTTCTAAAAAGTGCTTCTCACATTCCATATCAAAATTGGATAATATCTCATTACATTCAGGGATATCCTTATCCTGCCAACATTTAGTAATTTTCTCTTCAAGGGACAAGTGAGTACATAAAACGCTATGAACATTAGTCTTGCTAACAGATTTTGAAGAAATTGGGCCAGCTAATATCCAACCAAGCCTTGTATCTTTGACTATAGGTTTGTTAGAGTGATCTGTTGGCCCAATATTAATTACCAAAATACATCAGCCCCAATAAGTAGATCTACAGGAGCAGGCTGAAAGAAGTTAGGATCTGCAAGTTTAATATTCATAGGTAAGTTTAATTGAGATATGTCAAGTTGGACATGAGGTAGATCGCCAGATATTTTTGGTAGCACTAAGCAAGATAAGGTAAGTGTGTAGTTAGTAGATTTAAACTTAATGCGGATGGAGCAACGCTTGACGCCTGAGGTAACTTGTTTATTACCTACGCCCACTGAACAAACAAACACAAATATAATATTGTGTTTGTTTGTTCAGTGGGCAAGCAAAGTTTGCGTTTCTAATTTTCAGTTAGTATGGAAGCCTGAGTGCCACTGTCTAATAAAGCGCGCGCCGTCTCATACTTGTTAGTAATGGGATTGTACACATCTACAAGGGCAGTGGATAGCAAGACGTGGTTGTTACTGGAGACGGACTGTACCGATACATTGACTGTGGTGTCAATGACCTCAGGGGTTTCATTTGCTGGCTCAGTCTCATTTGCAGTCATATTTACGGATGCATTGCTTACCTGAGGAACCTCGCGGTGTAGAAGCGTATTGTGTCGCCGCTTACAAGTAAAACAAGGGCCTAACCTGCAAAGCTGCGTAGGGTGTCCCTTACGTAGGCAATTTAAGCATAATTTCAAAATGGCCGCTTCGGTGAAACGCTCCTCGATAGATCTGGACAAGAAAGAACGCGTTTAGCGTTTTCATCAGGATCGATTTTATATTTCACCCATCATCTAAGATATAGTTAGTACTGTCGTCTGTCTTCGTTTTCGGGAGCGTTTCAAAAATACCCTGTATATATATATATATATAATATTTTCACAAACTTCCTCCATTTTTCTTACTTTAGTATTTGATGTTTGACTGTTACCTTATACGTTGTCTTTATTACGCTGGACGTTTATACGATATTATATGATAGATTATTATGTTAAAAATATGTATGAGATAAATATTCTTGCTTGTATGCTTAGTATTGTGGGTAAACTGTATGCTAAGGTGTTAATTGAAAGAGTTATAGAAGAAACTGATGGAAAAATTTGGGATATGCAAGTTGGATTTAGAAAGGGGATGGGGTGTACGGATCAACTATATTCCATGCGCATGATTGCGGAGAAGTTTTTGGCCAAAAACCAGAAAGTTTTTTGTGCGTTCATGGACTTGGAAAAGGCTTATGAGAGAGTGGACAGGAATGTGTTATGGCAAACACTGAACTCATTTGGGTTGAGCGCTGGTTTGATACAGGCATTAAGGTCTCTTTATAGGGACTCTAGTGCTTGTATCAGGATCAACGGGGTCTACTCGGACTTGTTTGGCATCCAAAAAGGTGTCAGACAGGGCTGTGTACCTTCCCCGTGGCTGTTTAACCTATTTATGGACAGTTGTTTGCAAAATTTGAAAGTTGAAGAATGTGGGTTGAGAATGGGTGAGTTAACCGTCAAATGCCTTTTGTACGCCGATTATCAAGTCATATTTGCATTGTCGGCGACCGAGTTGCAAATGGTGGATACTTTTATGAACTGGTCATTAAAAAAAAGGGGTATGAAAGTGAATGCAAGTAAGACGAAAGTGATGGTTTTTGAAAGAGAAGAAAGTAAAACGTTATGTGAAATAAGAATAGAAGGGGAGTTGATTGAACAAGTGGATGAGTTTGTATATTTGGGATGTTTATTTAGCAGGGATGGTAGATATGATAAGGATATAGAACGACGAGTGAACGCAGGAAATAGAGTGAATGGGGCTCTACACGCTATTGTGAAGAGTCAGAATGTGTCAAAAAAGGCACGTTTGGCAATTCATAATGCTGTGTTAGTCCCTACTTTAATGTATGGTACTGAAAGTTGGGTCTGGCAGAAGAAGCATGAGAGTAGAATAAATGCTGTAGAAATGCGGTCATTAAGGAGTATGCTAGGGCTGAATCTGAATGACAGGGTAAGAAATAGTGTGATAAGACAATATATATATTGCAAGACGACATTGTGACCAGGATTAAGAAAGGAATGCTTCGGTGGTTTGGTCATGTAGAAAGAATGAACGAGGAAAGAGTGACAAAGCAAATTTATGTTGCAAAAGTGAACGGCAGAGTCGGGAAGGGACGCCCTAGACGAAGTTTTATCGACCAAATTGGTGTTATATTGAAAAAAGGCCAGATTAGGAGTACCCTTAACCGACGAGCGTGTATGCGTAGATATATGGATGTAAAAGAGGCGAGAGAGGTGTGCCAGGATCGTGCCAAATAGAACTCCGTAGTCTCTGCCTACCCCTCTGGGTGACAGGCGTGAGTGTTTTAATAATAATATAATATAAATATTCTTTTCTTTTTTTTTTGTTTAGTTTATGCGATACAGCCACGCAGCAGCTATATTATGGTTGTACCATAAATGGTTCGGCTCGACCGGGGAAGGACCACGCTCTCACAGAATATCAGCGTGAAATAGCAACTTAATGCTGCTTTGTTTCGTACGGTGAGTGTAGATAACTGGAGATCGTTTTTACTGATAGCGAGGCATTATAACTTAGTCTTCAGGGTTTACAATTTACAACGCCTCTACATTTTGATTCTTAATGGAGGATAGATGTAGGTGGGCCACAGCATCCACTTACCATCACGTTGACTGTGTAATCGTTAATATTTAAAAAAAAACACACTCACACAGGCTTCTTGTGCTGTGTTAATTAGAGTGTGTGCGCACTTATATAAGATTAAACATAGAAATCTCTTAAAAAGCTAAACTGGTGACCCAGACGTGATCTCAGTACAGGTGATCAATGTGACTTTTCTTATAATAGAATCAATTCAGCTACAGTTTACTTGCAACTCGCAGGTGTTTAACATGTTACATATTTTCAGCAAATTGGCTAAATATCGTTAATTTACTTATAAGAAAACTCTTTTGGATACGTATATTTTAATAAATCCTTAACCAATTTGTCTATAATAACTCTGAAATAGCACGTTGTAGCTCACAGGCTAAACGCTCTACGTAATTTTTACAGTACGCGAGCAACCCAGGTACGATCCCCGCCATAAAATATAATAAAGCTTTGGTCACAGTATAAATATATAGTAGGAACAGTACGCAAACTACCTACAAACGCTCGAAACGGCACACTCACACAAACATGCGCAACGACGAGACTCCTAAGCGCTCGTCGCGGTGCTCTCAGTAGTGAGTGCCGCGTCAAGACACAGTATAAATATTCCTACTATATATTTATACTGTGGTCAAGACGAGTGGTCACGTTTAATAATGATTTCTTATATTTACGCGAACACTACACATTGAATTAAACTACTTTTACGGATTATATCGCGTTTAATTAACTTATTTTATTAATTCCCGACGTTTCGGGTGCTTTACAGCACCCATGGTCACGGGGGACTGAGGTGATTGACGTCCCAATGTCAAAGTTAATACTGAGTACCTTCAGCTTTTTTAATTATTAATTTTGGTCCGATCTACGCAGAATGAACTAACTGTGTCTTGAAGTCTTGCAGTGGTATGCTTGGGTTTAGTTTTAATTTTATTAATTACAGGATCCCAAGCAGGTGGTAGTACCCAGCCTCCCTCTCTATTGAAATTAGGATGTTTTTTTAATTTCAATAGCCTCACGTATCATCCTTGGCAGGAATCGATGTTCTTTCGCGAGAATCTGTGGTTTATCAAATCTAATGTAATGGCGGGGGCCGTCTAGGATATGATCACAAACTGCAGACTTCCCGGAACGTTGGTGCTTCACGTCAGCTGTGTGTTCTTTTACGCGGGTTTTAATAGATCTTTTGTTTGCCCTATATGAGAGACCACATTCACAATCAAGCTTGCACTCCTGCATCTTGTAGAGGATATTGCACTTGACAGATGGTAAGAACTGACTAATCTTCTTCGGCGGCTTGAAGAATGTTCTTATAAAGCTCGCTTCAAGATGTAGCCAATCTTGTCTGTGACACCTCTGACATATGGTAGTACAGCAGGCACACGCTCGACTGTGGCCGGCTTCACTCGGTCACTGTGACGTAGGCGCGGGACCCGAAGCTTGTTGTCGTGCAGAACCTGCTTGACGTGCTGAAGCTCGGCGGCCAGGTGTTTGCTGTCACAGATCCCTCGTGCTCTCTGTAACAAAGATTTGCCCACGGTAGCCAACTGTGAAGGATGATGGTGGGATTCACCATTTAAATATCTGTTTGTATGGGTCTTTTTCTATACACGGTGTGACCTATGGTGTTGTTAGGATTTCGAATGACTAATACATCTAGGAAAGCTAAAGAATTATTTGCCTCTAACTCCATAGTAAATTGAATTTTAGAGTTTATGGAATTAAGATGTTCTAAAAATGCAGTTACTTTGTCTGATGATAAAATTGTGAAAGTATCGTCTACATACCGCTTGTAGAACCTTGGAGTTACTGGTGCAGTAAGCAGGGCTTTCTCCTCAAAGTCCTCCATGAAAATATCGGCGACAATGGGAGATACCGGTGAGCCCATTGCAACACCATCTACTTGCTTGTAAAACTCTTCCTTCCACAATAGATAGCCAGATGTAAGGCAATGTCTAAGCAGTACTGCATATCCTGCTGGCATGTTGTTTTCCTCTAGTTTCCTAGTTACAATTGAGATGCAGTCTTTAACAGGTAGGCATGTAAATAGAGACTGAACATCAAAACTGACCATAGTTTCATTGTCAGTAAGACATAGGTCTTTTATCTCACTAACAAAATGGTATGAATCCTTAGTGTGTGCTCTTGTGTGTCCTCTGAGTGGTGATAGTGTTTTGCTAGAGTTGAGCCAATCTGTAAGTTGGCGAATCGATCTGACTCACTATTGGACGTAATGGAGCGTTCGGTTTGTGTATTTTGGTAACCCATACAACTTCGGTGGTTTGGCACACGCAGGTATTATCGAATTGACGTCTAGATTCAATTTCTCAGGTATTTCTTAATTAGATCGCTAGTTGTTTTAAGCGTATTAGTTGTAGGGTCTGTTTTGACCTTTACGTACGTACTTTCATCCGATAAAAGTTGTTGTATTTTAGAATTGTAATCCGACGTATCCATTATAACCGTAGCATTACCTTTATCTGCGCGGAGAATCGTTAAATCTGGTCTGTTGCGTAAGTTTTCAATGCATTAATTTCATCCTTCGGAAGAATTAATTTCGGCACTGAGCTTCGACGTAACAAGGACGAGATGTCTTGACGTATGGCCTCTAAATCTTCCTTACCAATATTATTTTTATACAGACAGTCCTCAACACTACAGATAATGTTTTCATACGGTATTTTTCGCGGTGTTATTGCGAAATTCATACCTTTGGCCAAAACTTTTATTGTCGCGTCATCCAGAGATTGTTTTGACAGGTTATAGACCGCGCGTTGTTTATTACTCGCGTCTGTTGTCAATGGTTGTGTTCCGTTCTTACATTGACGTTGGTGTTGGACATTTGATTTAGTTGTTAGTTTTTGGTATTTATCTATATGTTTATTTTTGCATTCATTGTATTTAGTTGATTCCCGTTTATCTAAAGTTTCCATGCAATTCTTATAATCAAATGTCGATAAAATTGTCTTTAGATCACTGGACGATTTGTCTATGGTTTTGTTTATGAAACATAGATCGGTACGTTTTTGCTGAATCACCGTTATTAACAACTTTTTGCTTGCCTGATTTGAGATCTTAGCGCTTCCTCGAATGTCTTTTTTAGTAGATATCTTGACACACGTAGGAATGAGATTATGGTCTCTGCATCTCTTCAAGAAATTTAATGATGTTACGTATCTTGCGCGCTTGGTCTTGAGATCTTCTAGTCGGCGTATTTTATTTGCTATTTCCAGTCCGTACTGGTTTACATAATGATTTCTTATATTTACGCGAACACTACACATTGAATGAAAAGATCTATTAAAACCCGCGTAAAAGAACACATAGCTGACGTGAAGCACCAACGTTCCTGGAAATCTGCAGTTTGTGATCATATCCTAGACGGCCCCCGCCATTACATTAGATTTGATAAACCACAGATTCTCGCGAAAGAACATCGATTCCTGCCAAGGATGATACGTGAGGCTATTGAAATTAAAAAACATCCTAATTTCAATAGAGAGGAGGCTGGTATTACCACCTGCTTGGGATCCTGTAATTAATAAAATTAAAACTAAACCCAAGCATACCACTGCAAGACTTCAAGACACAGTTAGTTCATTCTGCGTAGATCGGACCAAAATTAATAATTAAAAAAGCTGAAGGTACTCCGTATTAACTTTGACATTGGGACGTCAATCACCTCAGTTCCCCGTGACCATGGGTGCTGTAAAGCACCCGAAACGTCGGGAATTAATAAAATAAGTTAATTAAACGCGATATAATCCGTAAAAGTAGTTTAATTCAAGGTCACGTTTAAGTTTATCTCCGCGATCTTTTTAAAAATGCCACGAACGTATTGCGCAGTATAAGGCTGTTTGAACTCGGCTTCATCAAAACCGGAGCTATCGTATTTTAAACTTCCTGCTGATTTTGAAAGGTAAGAATGATTTATTGTTATTGTTATAATCGTTATCGAATTATAAATCCGTGTGATCGATCATAATGAATTCGTGAACTTATTTGTAAATCCAGAATGTGGCGGTTTTGAGGGTATTTAAAGCTGATAGTGCAATAGTGGTAAGAAAAAGTAAATCCAAGATGGCGGCTGCAATAGGTATCAATTTTTTGTCATGGGTGTCATTATAATGGTTTTCAAGGGTGTTGAAGCCGACAGTGCTGTCGAAATGTAAATCCAAGATGGCGGCTGCAATAGGTATCAATTTTTTGTCACGGGTGTCATTTTCATGGTTTTCGAGGGTGTTGAAGCCGATAGTGCTGTCGAAATGTAAGCCCAAGATGACGGCTGCAATAGGTATCAATTTTTTCGTCATGGGTGTCATTATCATGGTTTTGGAGGGTTTTGAAGCCGATAGTGCTGTCGAAATGTAAATCCAAGATGGCGGCTGCAATAGGTATCAATTTTTCGTCATGGTTGTCATTTTCATGGTTTTTGAGGGTGTTGAAGCCGATAGTGCTGTCAAAGTGTAAATAAAATAGGACAGTATTTTTTTACAAGAGTTGTTCTTTACCTTTCTCCTGAGTTGTAAAAGTGGCTACACCTACACCACCTCTGATGAAAATTACAAAGATAATATTTTGTTATTACCCTTAACCGACGAGCGTGTATGCGTAGATGTATGGATGTAAAGGAGGCGAGAGAAGTGTGCCAGGATCGTGCCAAATGGAAGTCCGCAGTCTCTGCTTACCCCTCTGGGTGACAGGCGTGAGTGTTTATGTATGTATTATGTATTTTGTTATCTTTTTCAGACGTTCCCAATGGCTTCGCTTGATTGCTCGAGAAGAATTGATGAACAAACCGCCACAAAACTATACTCTTTGTGAAGAACATCTTAATGCTATGGATATTCTTACGGGAATACATCCCAAAAACCTTAAAACCAATTCATTACTATCTCTTCATCTACCAGATCTACAAAAAAAAATGTAGAAACGTTAACCGAAGGTCTGAAGTTGGTTGAAATCTGTACACAGACAGAAGAAAATGTAATACACTCTTTCATTGGACACGCCACGGAAAAGAAAATTAAAATCAGATTTCTTTTGCTGAGATTAACCGACGCCATGATATTACCTATTTAAATTGTATTTGTAAGCTAGTTATTTAAATTCGATTGATTGGTCACTACAGAACAAAAATGTAAAAAAAAAATTTTTTTATAGGATAAGGGTGACAAACGAGAACACAGTCCACCTGATGGTAAATGGTTGCTGCGGCCTATAGACATCTACATCTATCCTCGATTACAAATCAAAATGCAGATGCGTTGTCACCCGTGAGGACTAAGATGGAATGCCTCATTTCCAGTAAAAAGGGTCTCCGGTTCTCTATACTCACCATACGAAACCGTTAAGCTGCTATTTTACGCTAGTATTCTGTGAGAGCGTGGTCCTTCCCCGGTCGAGCCGACCCATTCTTGCTACAACTATACCACTAATATAGCTGCAGCATGGCTCTACCACGTAAAAATCATTAAAAGTTACAACCCTATTGCTTCAATGGAGCGTAGGTAATCATGTCCTCAACTAGGCTTAGTTTCCGTACTGTCCATATTTATGCTGTGCTTTTGTGCTAAATATTAAGCAGTTTGCTAATCTTTAAATATGAAAAAGGTGATACGAGAAATATTAAAACAGAAACGAGCACATACATTTTGAATTGTTTTAATTACATACCAACACATATATTTTTTTTGCGTAATATAAATATAACGGTTTTCCCGTAAAGCGAATGCTAGGGACACCAAATTGTGAAAAATGTATACAATAATAAGAAGAAATTTTATACAATAACTAGCGACCCGCCCTGGCTTCACCTCGGTAGGATCTAATAATAATAATAATAATAATTATGATTAAATGCACAGGCACAACTTAGTAGCCAGAATTCTACACCAGGAGCTCGCTCTGAAATACGGTCTCGTGGACCGGAAATTGCCGTATTACAAGTACTTGCCGGAAGCCGTGCTCGAAAATGACCGCGCCAGGCTCTACTGGGACCGGGCCATCATCACAGACAGGACTATTCTTGCGAATAAGCCTGATATTGTGCTGATGGACCGGGCACAGTCAAGGATATTTTTGGTCGACATCACCATTCCGTATGACGAGAACCTCGTGAAAGCCGAAACAGATAAGCGAACAAAATATCTGGACCTGGCTCACGAGGTGACCGACATGTGGGGTGGACTGCCGACCGAAATTATACCTGTAGTCGTCTCTGCGAACGGGTTAATCCCAGTCAGCCTCTCGGGTCATCTGAGGCGACTGGGACTCCGTGACGGACCGCTCCAAGCTCAAATGCAGAAGGCGGTGCTCCTCGATACCGCCCGCATCGTCCGCCGGTTTCTCTCCCTTTCCCCCTAACCCTCGGCCGTTTGGTCTCCCCTGCCGAGGGTTTCCATCTGGTTGGGTTTTTATTTATTTATGTATTATTTATTTATTTATGTTAGTATATTAAATATATATTTATGTTTATTTATTATTTCCTTTAAAATATTTATTCAGCCCAACCAGATGAGAATACTATATAAATACCCCAAAATAATAATAAATCATTTATTCTGGACCAAACCTTTAGTACATTTTTCACACCCACCAAACTGCGTAACAGTTTGTCGGCGGGATTAGCGCTTGTCTTAATACATTTGGTTCCAATACGTAAGTATACAATTTAATGAAAATAAAACAGTGTAAATAGCAGCAAATAACCGTTACCGTTACAGTTACAGCCTATTAAACTCCACTGCTGAACATAGACCTCCTCCATAGATTGCCTCATAGGGGGGGATATTTTCCAAAGTTGCCACGCTTGGCAGGCGGGTTGGCAACCGCAGTTTTTTTTTTAGTCGTTACTAAGAAGACGCTGCTGCCCACCTCCTGATTTGTTTCCCTCTGTCGCCTCTTAAGACACCCGCAGGGTGATATGGGTAGTGGATATTCTTACATTTATTTATTTTCACTAGCTGTTACACGCGGCTTCGCCCGCATGGTCACTGGGAAATGAACTATCCATTGCTTTTTGAATTGAAAGAAAACTGAGTTTTATAGATTTGTCAGAGATGCAGCCGTTAAAAGGAAACTGAGCAAAATTGATTCGTCAGCCTATTTAAATGTTTTGAAACGCAGCGTATAGGAAAGAATGACAATAGCCTGTTTATTCCAAATGGAAATGGGATATTTTTTTAATTAAAGGAAACTGAGCATAATTATCCGTCAGGGATGCAGACTTTTGAAAAGAAACTGAGCTAAATTGATTCGTCAGAGATGCAGTTTTCTGAATTGAAAGGAAACTGAGCCAAATAAAAGATCCGTCAGAGATGCAGCCTTTGAGTTGAAAAACTGAGCTTAATAGGTCCGTCAGAGGTGCAGCATTTGGAATTGAAAAGAAACTGAGCTAAATAGCAAATTTTGAATTGAAAGGGAAGATCTGTAGAATTCTGATTAATTGATTGTGGGAATTTTGGAAAAAAACTAACTGAACACTATTTTAAGACGCTACTGTACACAATGTTATATGTTTTTCCATTCGGGGAAAGAATGTGGAGATTCTGGGCATTTGACACACGCGAACATGCTACATACAGATGACCATGAGAGAAGCACGGTTTTTCTAAGTTGACCCCCGTTACCTGTAACGTTTGCCCTTGCGCTTTATTAATTGTCATTGCAAAACTGAGCTTAATAGGAACTGCAACCTTTGAATTGAAAAGGAAGATGTGGGAATTATAGGGATCCGTGGTATAATAAAATTTTCACCTTTTCCTACGCCTGTCAAAATTGTAGCACCGATTATGTTCCGTCCAAGATGTGTCACACGCAGCCTTGTCCCGTTACATAACCGAGGAGCATCTAAATTTCGCATTAGCATGACTGGGACGCCAATTTTAATTGAAGCTTAGGTGAGGCACACCTGACAACTCTAGAAATTTATAAACTCTACGGGATATGAAGTGCTCTGTTCTGTGTCCATAACTGTGTCTACTGACAAATACTCTGTTATTTCTCCTGCTACTTCGCTTAATATATCTGAATTTATTTTGTTAACGCTCTCATTTTTTGGTGCAAGAATCGCCCTTTCACATAACCATTTGTCTTCATGCATGTTATTCGTTAAATCTGAATAAACGCTCGCAATTAATTCGGAATGACTCTACTAAATTACAAAAATCTCTCGTCAATTTAACGCAGCCCTCAGCATCCGTTTCCAACTGCCCATCGCCAATTTTTAATAGTGTGTCAGCATAGTTTCCAGCATTGATATCATTATACAAATGCACTCTCATATTCGTAGTTAAACTGAATTTTGTCACCTTGTTCCATAAAATTGATGACTTGAGGCATGCTTTAATTTCATCCGCAGGTGTGCCCTTTTGAATGACAGGTAAAGTTTGGCGAAAGTCACCAGCCAGTAAAACCACCATTCCTCCCATTACATTGGTATTGCTGCGCAAATCCTGGAGCGTTCGATTTAGTGCTTCTACAGCTTTTTTATGCGACATTGTACTTTCGTCCCACACTAAAAGTTTGCATTGTCGTAGCATTATACCTCGTGCACTATTTTTGCTAAAGTTGCAGATCGGCGATTCTTCCTGGGATAGATTTAGAGGAGTTTTAAAACAGAATGCAGTGCGGCCCCGCTTAGCAGCGTGGCGGCTATACGGAGGAAGCTACGGCCACAGCAATGTTTTTATCTTCCGTACTTGCGCTAATAATAAATTTAACAAGAATGTCTTCCCAGTGCCTCCAGGGCATCTAAAAGAAAAGTGCACCATTTCCAGATTCAATTTGTCCTAATACTTTGTCAAAAACTCGTTTTGTTCGAAGCAAGCGGGTACAAATTGGCTACTTGCTGCTGCAAAGCTGGTATTTCGTAGTTTGTTTCACGTATAATTTCATCACTTAGTTCATTTTCGGTTGTTCGCTGAGGGCTTATCATTCCAAAGTCGCTTAATTTTTGCCTACCATTGCCATTACTTTATCTTCAATTTTTCCAAGTGCTTCATTATAAATGTGTTCATTGTATGTCATGTCGCGTGTGTCTGCTGTAACCTTCGCAAAATATCTTCCGCCATGTACTCTTTATATTTGTCCCACAATTTATGTGCATTAGATAGCCGCAAGATGATATGAGAGTTGCATAAAGATCCCTAATTTTGGCTGGTGACTGGCACTGCACAGCTTCCTCCATGGTTTCATCCCAGTGATTATCGTTTTCTAAAAGATGCAGAGCTTCGCATGCTTTCTATAAGTTGCGCATTCCTGACCGTTGACAGTTTTAAGGTCTTTATATCCTGTAGGACCCCGAACACAGTGCAGCAGCAATCAAACAGAAACATTCAAAATTAGTTACATGGACGGTATACAAACGACCAAGGGCATCTGATGACTTTACACCGGGCCAATTTGCAACAGGCGCGCCTTCAATACGGCGTTTCCACCTTCCTAGATGTGTTCCAAGTATAATAGCGGGGACTTCAGAATATAACAACGTTTTTGCAAAGGGGTCGGTTTGACAAAGTTGAAAGAAGGCTGTTAGTGTAGTTTTGGCGGTGATGCAATTCTTTCTTGGAAATTTCTTTCGGTGAAATATACACGCTTCCATTTCTAAGTGCACAGCAAGGTGAGTAACTGTTGGGTGCCTTTCGTGTAAAGGAAGCCAAGGAGACGCCACGCTGCCTCGTTACTGCTGACATAACGCCCTGCTTGAAAGGTCTGTACTTCATTAACGGGATTTGCCTCACCTTCACTCCTGAGATTAAATATTGCTTGGTCGCTTCCTTTATTTATGTACTTACAGATATACTTGATTGCGCAGACAGAGCTACATGCTTCTACGTTAATGTGGGCATTAAACATTTTACATAGAATGGGCGAATACGGGACAATCCAGCTGTTATCTAAGGTTTCGAACGCTCCAGAGCGAGATTTGATTGTAACTTTCCTGCCACCATCTTCGGGAGCTCTGCGTCTGTATAAAGGGTAGCCATTGTCATTATGCACTGTTTCTTTTAATAGCTGTTTAGGGAATTTCTTTGTACATTTTCCTTCTTTCATACATGGCGATATTGAATTTCGTGCTCCACATGGACCGTGAATCATATTTCCGACGATGGTATCATACAATTCTTTATCTTGCTCAGGATCCGGAATCTCGGTGCTTATTATGTCGTCTATTTGGCTGGGCCGCAACTTCTCTATAAGCCATATTAGAATGTGGGCATGCGGTAATCCTCTTTTTTGCCATTCAATTGAATACATGAAGCACTGCACCTCTCCGAAAATGTTCCCTTTGTTAATTACATATATTAATTTTTGTACTTTTAATCTAAATACTCTAGCAACTAAATCGTGTCTGTCAGTACTTTTTTGGCCCGGCATTAGCTCCTCGGTTATTTCTTTCCATGTGGGATTGCAAGTAAAAGTAACAAAAAGATCAGGTCTTCCGTAAGTTCGTACATAGGCGAATGCGTCTCGTGTGTACTCATGTAGGTAGCGGGGACTGTTAACGAATGATGAGGGCAGAATTACCATTTTACCTAAATCTCTGGGGTTTACATGGGCGTCGCTAGAAACTGTATCTTGTAAATGTAAATAATTCTCAACGCGCAGCTTTTTTTGATTTAAAGATATACTCGTATAACGGAGACGTTCACTTTCTACCTTCACATACATGTCTACCAAAAATTGATGAAATAATTGTCTACACCGAGCTAAGAGGTTAAAATCATTTTCTCGCAACATCATATGATACGCATAAAAATCCATACATGATACTTTTTTGTTCGGAGTAGGCTCCTTTGTGACCGGGTTAATGAGTGGAATTTGAAAATGATAACCCTCTTGTACTTTGCAATAAATCAATGGGTATTTCAGAGCGTCATAAAACTTGTGTGTATCGGCTACCCGTTGCAACGTATCATCACGTGCTCGCAAGACAATGTCTCGTGAAGAAAATTGATTACCACTAATTACGGCTGCTATTTCGTTTATCAAAGGTGCATTGTAGCGCCTTTCATGCTCTCCTCGAGGGGTACGATCTGCGTGAATGACGACTTTATAATCCTCTTCAGGTAGGTTTTCTAAAGCAGTTTTAAATATTTTGACTAAAATGTTACGTTCATGCAAGAATATTTGAATTTTGAACACTGTGTCTCTCTCAACTCCCTGGATAAATTGGCAGCGACGGTCTACCTCAATTTCTTCGTCACCCATAAAATATACTTGTAAAAATTTATGCTGTTCGTTTTCAGCTGGAAAAAGTGAACCTATTCTATGATAAATTTGCCCTTGCACCGTAAATGTAGGCGAAAATCCCGGCATTATTATTTCCCGGTCAACTCCGAAGGACGTCATTTGAAAGCATGAGTTATATTTCGGATCCTGTTTAAAAGCGCCGTGACTCATTAGCATCATATAAAAGAGAGTTTTCAAAGGTTCTTCTGGTTCCCCAAGTAACGGAAGAGACACTTTTCCATTGGAACTGCACATGCCTGCGGTCTCATCTTTCCATTTTAAAGCGCTGCAAAATCGACACGCCTTGTCCATCAGTCCGATAACAACTAACCTGTGATTTTTATAATCAATCAACGGATCATAATTGAATGCTGCGTCATTAAAAACCGACCAATTGTTTCTTTGAAAATTTTGTCGACGTTCAGCTTGGAGCTGTGCATTTGCATCTGTTCTGGTGTTTCAGATGCCCTTATAGTAGATTGACGTTCAGCTTGCTCAATGAGTCTGTGTTGAGTTTCATCAGGTGTTTCCGCGGCTCTTAAGGCGGCCTGACGTTCCGCTTGTTCGAATAGCCTTTGCTGACTTTGAGCAGGTGTTTCAGTAGCTCTTAAAGTAGATTGACGCTCTGCCTGTTCAAGACGCCTTTGCTAACTTTGATCAGGTGTTTCAGTAGCTCTTAATGTAGCTTGACGCTCTGCCTGTTCAAGACGCCTTCGCTGACTTTGAGAAGGTGTTTCAGAAGCTCTTAAAGTAGCTTGACGCTCTGCCTGTTCAAGACGCCTTTCCTGACTTTGAGAAGGTGTTTCGGAAGCTCTTAAAGCAGCCTGACGCTCTGTCTGTTCAAGACGCCTTTACTGACGTTGAGAAGGTGTCTCAGATGCTCTAAAAGCAGCCTGACGCTCTGTTTGTTCTTGCCTTCTCAGTTAAGCATCTTCTAAAGATTCTAGCGATCGAGCTAATCTTTTCGCTTGTCTTTGTGAAGATACTCTTGAAAGGCTGAACTTACGTTTGCGAGGCATTATGAAGTAAGAAAACCTATTTATAAGAAAACGTTAAAATACCTAAAAGAATTAAATTTCCTTTTAAATATTTTTTAAAGAATTCAAAATATTTAAAAGGAATAAATATTCCTTTTAAATATTTTTTAAAATCAAAACAACAAAACCAATTCAAGACACAACACGAATCCGAAAACGATAGCCAAAAAAATCGAATCAACTTAAGCCAAATCACAAAACAAATCGCAGAAAACCGAAATCGAAAGCAGTAGTCAATATAAATATAACCAACGAAAAAAGAAGTAAGTGTATAGGTACCATATACACCATCTATACTATTAATATTCCTTTGAAATATTGTTAAACAACCTAAAACAACGAAAACCAATTCACGATTCTAAATAAACAAAATCCAAAATCAAAGCCAGAGTCTAAATATGTATAAAGGAATACCAACCAAATCAACAAAACCGATCCAAGAAAATACACAAATCCGAAAATGAAAGCCAATATAAATCCATTCAATCTTAACCAAATCACAAAGCAAATAACAAACAACCGAAATTGAAAGCAGGTAGTCGAATAAGCTACGAAATAGAAACAGTTTAAGCGTATAGGTACCGTATGCACTATAAGTTGACGCGCGGCTCAACGGCGAGAGTTAAGTACATGTCAGGAAACATTTCGTTACCGCGTTTTTAAAACCTAGTAACGACATCTAGCGGAATCAATTTAAACTATGTATACGTTAGTTAATAAGAACTCTCAAAAAATATTTTTCTTATAATTTTGCACAATTTTTCTTATTGTAATACCGATTCATTCATAACCACATATAAGAACTGTATTCATTTCCGTTCAATAAATATTACTAAGGCTTATTAATAAGGCTTACTAAGAACTGTTTCTACCATTGTTAAGTAATAGTTAAGGGTGAAAGCTTGACAGGTGGTGATAGTATTTCTGATCTATACTTACAATCACGCCTGTAACCCTTGCGGGGTAGGCAGAGCATCAACGGATTACTTAATATCGTCTGCGAAGTTATCGCCCATTCTGTGAATTACGATGCACCAAAACGTTTGAAGAAAATCAGCTGGTGAATTTTATGTTTTTATCGCTCTCTTCCCGGTCCTGCGTGCAACATATTCGATTTTCCCACGGGAATGAGATGTTTTTCCGCGGAGAAAAGTAGCCTATGTCACTCTACAGCCACCGAACTATTCCCATACAAAAAATCATGCCATGCCGACGCTCTGTTGCGACGTGAAAGAAGGACAAACAAACAAACAAACAAACACACTTTCGCATTTATAATATTAGTATGGATAATATTTGTATGGATTAAAGAAAATCAAAGACAATTTTATAAATTTTAAATTCTTTTAAATAAAAAAACCATGTTTTTCGTATAAATTATAGCCTAGATCACTCCTGCCATTGCTCTCTGTATTATTTTCGTGAAGTTTTATTATAATCGGTTTATCCATTCCGAAGATTAAGCCCGGACGACAGACAGACAGACTAAAATTTTAATAATTATTATTCATGTCTTAATGGCATGCAAATAATCCTCTCAGGGCAATATAAGGCAGTTTTTTCGATATTACTGACAGACACTTAAATTTTATTTACATGTATGTATGTGTATGTGTATAGATGAGTGTTAACTCATACAATTAATAAAAAATAATGAAAGGTACATGTTTATATTTTATTGTTATAATCTCTAGTGTCACATACAAATTATTTTGAACACACCTGAAGTTCACCAACTCGCATTGAAACAACCCTCACACAAAATAAAATTCAGGTGGCAATTTCCCACTAATGGGACGTATATAGGTTACTTAACTAATATTAATAGGTATCTAGTGTAATTTGAATTGTGAACCAATATCGAAGTACATATACATGCATATCTTCAGTAATGCGTTATTTTTATGTAATATTCCATTGTAGACAAAAACAAATTTCCTTGATCTGTGGTTGTTGCCAGACTGTCTGGCGCTCACATACAAGGTTAACACACAAGGATTCTGGTTGAATAAATGGTTAAGGTAACCTTGACATAGAGGCCTCTGTGGAAAGTTCGGTCGTTTACAGTAACATTGAATCTGAAAGTGCTATACTCAATTTTGCGAAGTATTAAAGATTTTTTTTTGTTATTTAGCCAATTTTCTTATTGATAAAGTCTACTTTTATAAGGTCATTACACGACACTGCGTAATTTTTTTAATTTGTCTATACAATCCAATGCGGCACGATACGACATCATTTTCATTTGTACATATTGGTACATTTTTCTATTGTAATAGGGTTAACTAACGAGCACACCGATGGTATGTGGATGCTGAAAACCCATAGACATCTACATCTATCCTCAATTAAGAATCAAAGTGCAGATACGTTTTAACCCCTGAGAAAAAGAGTCTCGGGTTCTCTACACTCACCATACAAAACACAGCAGAATTAAACTAGTATTTCACACTGGTATTCTGTGAGAACGTGGTCCTTCCCCGGTCGAACACACCGATTTGTGCTACAATTATTTACGTCTCGCTAAATGATCCGAACTTTGATGCTGATTCTGTCGCTGATATGGTACTTCAGGGAATGGAACTTTTTATTCCATCATCCGAAGTGTCTATCGGAGGCAGATTACAGCCACGGTTAGGGCACTCCTGTAAAATTGCAACACGTTTTAAGTAGAAGTTCTACCGTGCCTTGCCTAGGTATTTAAATAGTTCTCTCATCTGGTTGGGCTGTACAAATATGTAAATGGAAATGATAAATATACAATTAAGTTATTAAATGCTTAAGAAGACAATATAGTAATATAGTGAAATAAATACATAAACAATACATAAATAAATAAAAACCCAACCAGATGGAAGCCCTCGGGAAGGGAGACCAAACGGCAGAAGGTTAGGAAGAATGAGAAAGAAACAGGCGGACGATACGGGCGGTATCGAGGAGCACCGCCTTCTGCATCTGAGCCTGAAGCGGTCCGTCACCGAGTCCCAGTTGCCTCAGATGACCTGAGAGGCTAACCGGGATTAGCCCGATCGCAGAAACGACCCCAGGAATAATTTTGGTCGGCAGACCACCCCACATGTCGGTCACCTCGTGAGTCAGGTCCAGATATTTTGCCAGCTTATCTGTTTCGGCTTTTACGAGGTTCTCGTCATAAGGAATGGTAATGTTGACCAAAAATATCCTTGACTGTGCACGGTCGATCATCACAATATCAGGCTTATTCGGAACAATAGTGCTGTCTGTGACAATGGCCCGGAATGAATGACGAGATCGTATTTTAGAGCGAGCTCCTGGTGTAGAATCCTGGCTACTAGGTTGTGCCTGTGCAAGTACTCAGAGTTAGAAAGCGCCGAACAACCGAAGATGACATGCCTAAGTGACTCACCAGGATGGCGACAAGCTTCACAGATGTTGACAGTACCATCTCTTAAAATGTACCTCCGATAGTTGTTGGTCTTAATAACCTGATCCTGTATTGCACAAACAAAACCCTCGGTTTCCCCGAAGAGGTCACCAAAACGTAGCCAGTGGAAGGAGGCAACTGTATCTACGAAAGATGTCTCATGTAGAGCCTTGTAGAACCTCCTGTGGAGCTCCATCTCCTTCCATACCATCTCCCGGTCGAAAATGTACTGTATGGTCTTGCTATTGCTCGTTGGCTAAGGATAGAGGGGTTAGCCCTTTATCACACGAAATGACGTGATCTCGTCAGGAAGTAATTACGGAGGCTGCACACTTCGCGATTATGCATAGTGCGAGTGCTTAAAAGACACGCCCACCATGTTTTTGCAGCAAGTACAGCCTCATTCTTAACGATCTCGGATGATGCATCCTGTAGGACGTTATAATAGTGCGGACTGTTCTATCCAGAGCATTCAGTTCGGTCTGAGTCCACCTGAGTATGCCGAAGCTATACATGAGAACAGGCTTGACCCAACCGTTATTTGCGTTTGTCTTATTAACGCCTGACAAAAGACTGTTAAGCACTTTTGTCAAGCGTGCATAAAACACATTGCAAACTGACTGTTTCATGTACACTTCATCGATACCTATGTTCTGTGACATACCCAGGTATCTGTATATTTCAGCCTCGGATAGGGTATGTTGATGAGCATAGATAAGTCTATGCCCTCAGAGTTAGAAAACCTCCCCTTTCGGCATGGATTACCGCACATTTATCCGTCGCCAGCTCCATTCTTATGAAATTGCTAAAAATCACAAGTGATGTTTAGCAATTTCATAAGATGGGAACGCCTGGAGGCGAATAACTTGAGATCATTCATATAGAAAAGATGGGTCACTTTTTTACCTCCTTTATGAAGCTGAAACACCCTCCCGGACAGTAAGACACTGAGCAGTTTTAGGGAGAGGCAGAACCAGATTGGACTCAAACAATCACCCTGGAAGATACCCCTTCTTATCCTTATGTGGTTCTCCGCAGCCGTCACTCGCTGGCCTAGATGATAAAAGATCGTATTTCACAGTCCCATACACTGCCCGAGGAAGTTTCCAACTGTACAATCAACTTTGTACAGCTGGAGGACCCTCTACAGCCATGTATCAGACACCGATTCGAATGCCTTTTTGTAGTCTATCTAGGCGGTGGAGAGGTTTCCAATGACCGCGTCAATGAGGAGTGCTACCTTGGTTCCACGACCACCGCCTCGACATCCATTTTGAGCGCGCGATATCATCTTATTTAAGTTCAGGTGACGAGTGATTCTCGTGCTCAAAATGCATTTTGAGTCTTGTATATGGTAGGTAGACACGTTCGTGAAGTCATTCCCAGTAGTGAAGAGGCTCGGGAGTAAATTCTGGTCGAGAGCCTCTTAAAACTGTCGGGCGAGCACAGCGTGACACACTACGAACCCCTTCATCCAGTAGTGATGCAGTCTGTGGAGCCCCGCACTTTTCCAGTTCGGGGCAATTCGGACTGCCTCAGCTACGTCGTCCGGCGTTATGATGACGGGGTCCATGGGCGTAACATTCGCACACTGACTCGCCACAACTTCCGTCCAAGGGCTTTTGCTGTGGTTTACGGGGTCTGACCACAGGCCGCGCCAGAATGCGACATTGTCGGCCTGATTCGGTGCTGGTCCTGTTCCACGTACTATTGGCCGCTCCAATGATTTATAGAGCCTCTTCTGATCACTCTGGAAGAAACGATTCTGGTTGAACCGTGTCGACCTCACGATATATCGCCTAAACTGCTTCCCACAAGCAGGGATTCTCTGCTTCAGGTCGTCTATGCGCTTCGTCAGTTTTTGCGTTACATCCGGCTGGGACAAACTGATATTTGTCCCAGCAAACGCCATCCTGACGGTGCGCACAATTCTCGGCCTATTATTGCCCGATTTGAAGCTTATCAGTCTGCCGATGAGGGCCCTTGCCTTTGTAATACGGTCCTCAATCCTTCTTCTTCAGGCTGGGATAGCGCTACTTTACCCAGTAGCACGTCCAGACGTGGGAAGTTTGACACCAACAATGCAGCAAACTGCCAAACCGGCGCCAAAGAGTATTGAGTCCTTATCGCAAAGATCCCGGCTGCTTTCCAAGTAGGTTGCCAGCAATGAGTTCAGGGCCGTCACGACATCCCGATTCTACTTGCTTAGGATTATGCGCGGGAGTCGCGGTCGATTTTCGAGACTCGTACAGCGCGTTTCCACAATCGCCTTCTCTAATTTACTCCTCATCTGCTCTAGTTCGTGGGTGACCATTCCATCATCGCCTAAATCAACCAGAAATGGAAGATTTATGGCTGCTTCCACATGTGGCTGCTGGTCTTTGGCCTGAGCAGCCGCATCCGCAGCTATTGCCGGTTCATTCGACGAGGGTATAGCCTCACGCCGTAGTTGTTCGAGTTCGGCATCATCAAATATTTTCGAGCGCATGATGTACCGAACTCGGTCTGCCAGGTTTTGCTCTGTGACGGGAACATACTGCTCCAGCTCAGCAAAAAAGAGATGCATCGGAGCCCGATACGCTATCCCTCCAGTTTCTTCCCCTTTCCGCCCTATAGTGCGCCCGCAATGGGTTTGTGTTCATATTTTTTGTCAAACGCATGCAGCGTACTCCACCAGCGGCGGGTGCGGCTGGCCGAGTCCGAGATGACCCTGCCGACACCAAGCCATCTGGTGGGAATGATGGATGCGAAGGGTTGCTAGGTGGTCGTGCAGCACCTCGCGCTCGGCTGGCTGTCCGCATGTTGTCGCGTCCAGCGCCAGCTCCAGACGCGCCCCGGCGACCTCCAGGCCAGACATCCAGGCCCTATGCGTATTCTATTTTTTCCATCATACATAAAATGAGCGTCAAGTAACGGGAGACGCCCAGGCGGGCCCGGCAACGTTTCATAGTTTGGCCGCAAGCACAAACAGGCCCAAATTTGCACCCACAATTCTACCCAGGCACGATGCTCTCACCTCTTGGCAAGGCGCTGAATGACTGCGCCGACGTAGCAGTTTTGTAACTTAACTGTTACTTTAGTGAGGGTCGTCACTTTCTTACGCCAACTTATTATTATTATTATTATTTTACGGGTCAGGTGATCAGGCTCATTGTATGTGGATATGCTAACCTCCGACAATTTTCTTTTTTTATCTATGTGTGTTACACGGGACTAAAAAGGATTATTTTATGCCATCCCCTTACGGCGAATCTGGATACATACCTTTAAAAAAAGGTTGGCGTGCTCAGCAGAGCGGGACAGTATTTCATGCCGGCACACCGCCTGCAACTTTACAAGGCACAGGTTCGGCCTCACATGGAATACTGTTTCCATCTCTGGGCTGGGGCTCCCCAGTGCCAGCTCCTTCCACTTGACCGCATCCAGCGCAGAGCGGCTCGAATCGTCGACGACCGACACAGTTCACCTGATGGTAAGTGGATAGTTTGGCCCATAGACATCTACATCTGCATTGAATAAGAATCAAAATACAGATGCATTGTCACCCTTGAGGACTGAGATGGAATGGATCGTTACCTGTTAAATCAGTCTCTTCAATTGAGCTGCTATTTTAAGCTGGTATTCTGTGATACCATGGTCCTTCCTCGATCGAGCCGATTCATTCTTGCTACAACCATAATATAGCTGCAGATGGCTCCACCACAACGTTTTAATATTTTCAAACGTTCAACGAAATATCGTTGAATATAAAAACATATACGCGTCTAATATATGTGGAACCTCAACTTTTTTGAAGTCGGTTAATATGTGTTATATGTTAACCTCATAATAAATTATCTTATGATGTTAAAAAAATCAAAAGAACTTCCATAGCTCTTATTTAAAGCATATTAATCATCTTCATCATCATATTCATTACAGCCCTTTACAAGTCCACTGCTGAACATAGGCCTCCCCCAAGGAATGCCACAAAGCATGGTAGAAAACAGTAAAACCCAGTTATAATTCATACATTCCCTACAGCCTATCAAAAATTTAACACAAACTCATAGGGCGATACTTGCCATAGTTACTACGCTAACAGGTGAGTTGCCAACCGCAGTTTATATTATTTTGAGTTGTTATCAGGAAGATGATGCTGCCCATCTCCTGTTTCATTTCCCTCCGTCACCTCTTGCAATGTCCACGGAATGGTATAGGGTAGTGCTTTCGGTAGAGAGCAATTGTGTTCTTTGTCACTACACGACAAAACACTGTTAAAAGTGTAAAATAAAGAAAGCTTTAAACTGTAATAACTCTAAGAGATTTTGAAATTAAAATTACACGTTAAATTTTACACGAGGATTTTACTTTAATAAACGCTACCTACATTAGTTTCAATCTCTACGTTTCTGCATCTTTTTAAGTATGCAAAAGTTCACTCAAATTCATAATACTCCAGCCGCTACTTCGACAGTATTCATAAAATGTCTTTATTGTTTTAGAATTATCAGATTTAAAGACGTTATGTGAACATAAAAATATCTGAAAGAATTTTCGAGGAAGTACGATTCCTTTTCCGCCTGGGAGTTCGTCTGGGTAGGCATCACCTATTTCTTATTTCTGCCGCCAAATTGCAGTACTAGCACTGCTGTGTTCCAGTCTGAATGGTATAGAGAGCCACTTTAATTACAGGCTGTGAGGCATTCCATCTAAGTCATTAGAAATGACAACGCATCTGCAGCCTTCTTTGTTTGAATTTGACTGCAGGTGTCCATGGACTGCAGTAGCCACTTAGCATCAACGGATTAACAGCTATTTGTCATATCAGTCTTATAAAATAAAAAATTAAGTTCGTTTCCTGCTTGGTCGGTACAACAGGGTTACAGGTTTCATAGTGATATCTTGCTTCACTGCCAAGCATGTGGTAAATGTGCAATTTTTGCAATTAAATTCCACTGTCGCTAGCGGCGATCGAACCCAGGTTATTTAAAAGTAAAGTTACAGCCTATATACCTCCCACTGATGGGCATAGGCCTCCACTCACTTCTGAGAGGGTTTTATGGTAAGGAAGTGTCCGTTGCGCTGCCCCAATGCTTGTTGGCGGACTTTACATGTCTTCGAAATATTTTTTTATTACTCATACATGCAGATTTCCTCACGATGCTTTCTTCACCGACGAGGACGTGGTAAATCATCACTTAAAATTGCAATTAACAATTTCATTGGTGCTGGCGGCGATCGAACCCAGGTTGCTTGCGTACTGTGAAATTTACAGCGAGAGCTTAGCACCTGAGCTGCTGAGCTACCACGGCTCCCAGGTTACTTGCTTGCTGTGAAATTTAATGTCAGTGCTTAGACCCTGAGCCATCACAGCTCTCCATCAGAGCCATGCTTTGTGGCAATCATGGCGTAGGTCTATGCTGGGGGTGAAGAGCTTAAACCAAAATAGTCCTTTGTTTTAAGCTCTTCACCCGTATCGTATTTATTTTGGCAGTTTCATATAGAAAGTTAGTTAAAGAATCGGATTACTTATATAATATACCCGGGTTGCTCACGTACTGTGAAATTTATGGCTAACGCTTAGTCCTTAGCTAGGCTCAAAATTATTATGAAGTCATTGCAAATACTCGTATAAAAAATATATAACTATGTCTCTTTTCGACAACGATATTGTTACAAATGAACGAAAATGGGGCATGCTCTCCGCTAAGATTAAAAAGTTTTTTATGGAAATGCCTTGTAGAATAATTAAGACAAATCCAGAGATACAATTGACATCCGTAAGACCTTGACAAGGCGGACATCACTGTATCATTATCGTATCGACCGTAAGGAAACGACTTAAATAAAGAAAACTACTGATTCAATGTTTTCATTTGGCTTCTAAATGTGTGGTGTACCTTAAAAAGAGAGTGCATAGCAATAAAACCACCGTTCGTTATACGTCATTTATTTTACTGAACTGGAATCAGGGCGGCGGCGCATCGATTACACAGTAGGGATCCCAGTTTAAATAGACTCTCTTTAAACTGTGGTAGAGATTGTCTAATTCAAAACTGCCCGCGTTTTCTTTATAGTTTTGGTAGTTCTTACCACTTATATTATGTTGAATGTAATGAATATGCTGAAACCTACTAAACATATAAAGGGCCCTTGTATTTTTGGTGGATGCTGTCAAATTTACTGTATTAAGTATCATGAAATGTAAGTCTACGTGGCCTTTATATTGTGCTTAGTAGGTTTTAGCATTTTTATTTTATTCAACATGATATAAAGCATAAAAACTACCAAAACAATAAAGGAAACGCGTGCAGTTTTAAATTAGACGATCTCTAAAATCTTAAATATTAAAAAATAATAGAAGTAATAGCAAAATGAATTCAGTTCAAAACCAAAGTTTGTATTTTGATTTCGTACAAATTTTAATTTTTTCGGATTTATTTGGCCACCTATGTATACCTAAGTAAATATCATTGAGTTGCCCTTGTTTTAAAAGACTGGCGTTATTAATGTAAATTAAAGTAAAGTTACAGCCTATATACGTCCCACTGCTGGGCATAGCCGTCCTCTCACTTCTAAGAGGGTTAAGGGCAATAAAGTGTCCGCTGCGCTGCCCCATTGCGTGTTGGCGGACTTCACATCATGTCTTCGAAATCTTTTTTTTTATTACTCAGACATGCAGGTTTCTTCACGATGTTTTCTTTCACAACCCAGTACGTGGTAACTCAGCACAAAAAATTGCAATTAACAATTTAATTGGTGACGGCCGCCGAACTCGGTATTCTCGCGTACTATGAAATTTACAGCGAGCGAAATTTAATGTAGTCAAAGATGGCAAAGAGCACTGATTAAGCTTAACAAAAGCATATTAACTCTTGACATGGAGGCACCCTCATTGTAATCGCATGGAAGGACTGACACATTCTGGCACATTATTCCACCCGGTTGCTGTACCGATACATAGTAAACTACGAAGCAAACCGTTTAGTTCGAATGCGTGGTATATCAACACAAAGGGGTAGAAACCAGCCGAGAGGTCCGATAATGGATTTAATTAGTGGGAACAAGAGTTTGATTAATGTGAAATACTTTTTTTTTAATTATTAGTAACTTTCGACCTTTCACTAATCCAGAGTAAGGGTATCGTTTATTTTCTGCCAAGGGGTCATTTGAGGAAATTACCGGCTCTTATATCAATTGTTAGGTGACATAACGTGCACTGCTGTCTTACATCCTGAAGGTTATAGATTGACCGTATATTACATATTATGAGGCAACCGTAGTTTTTATTTTTATTCAGCTGTTCATCATAAAGATAGTGATATTCATCTTCTTGTTTCCTTCCCTCTTACAACACTCACGGAATAATATGTGGTAGTGAATATTCTTACACCACTACACGGTGTGACATGCAATAAACAATTGGAATTTCAATAAAGTTGGTTGAAGGTATCCACGGGCTATAGTACACTGTAACCTCGTTTGTCAGTTTAATATTTAAAATAAGCCTACACAAAGGCCCTACTTTAGCTTATAATATATACGTGTACTTATTCAAATTAAGTCGACACCCTAACCTTATCAGATTCTGGGAGGATACTTTGCAAAGTTTTACAGCCTTTATAATTACTTACTCAAGTTTTGAACGTGTTAATGTATCAAGAAAAGTTCGTGAGTCTTATCAACAATTTTATGCTTAAAATAATACATACAATATTAAGATATTTTTTTAAATGATACTAATTTTACAGATTTTATCGCGTATTTAATATTCTTACACCGCCAATACACGGTGTGACATGCAATAAACAATTGAAATTTCAATAAAGTTGGTTGAAGGTATCCACGGGCTATAGTACACTGTAACCTCGTTTGTCAATTTAATATTTAAAATAAGCCTACACATAGGCCCTACTTAAGCTTCCCCCTCGAAAGGGTTCCCGCCTTGTCGTGGCGGGGGTCTTAGTAGCCGTGGCTTTGTCACCCGCGGTGAACAAAGAGGAACCCCTTGGCTGGCCCGTGGTATAGGCCCGCCCCTAGGTGGTCCGATTGGGCTTGGCAGCCCACTTCAGATGTGTGTCAGCGGGCTGCGGCGAGAGGGGTGTCCTCTCACCCTACCGCTGCAGCCGAGGTGGAGTCGCGGAGGAAGAGCAGTGTTGGTATGGCGATGCGTCACTCGCCCTATCCTCCGCGACTCTGACGGGGCCGCACCGTTGATGCGGTGGTGGTGGGGCCGCGGGGGGAGAGGAGTGTCGGTATTGCGAGGCGCTGCTCTCCCTACCCTCCGCGGCCGAAACTTGGTTAGCGGCGGAGCTAGAGACCAGATTTACCGCTGGGGTCGGGAAAGCTCGATTTTCCTGGCCCCATGGCCGCCGCGTACGGTCGCGGGTTACGCAGGTGGAGTTGGAGGCCGTGGAGGGGAGCGTGCCTTATGTTCCTGGTGCGCCTTGCCTGAGAAGGAGAATGGGGAGAACCCTCCCGAGAAGGGGCTGCCATGGGGCGGCTGGCGCTGGTGGGGCTACGGCTGTGTGTGAAAGCGTTCCCGTGGCCCTGCCAATATGCAGCGAAGGTGGAACACCATGGGGTCTTATTCGCTGTGAGTCCGACATAATCCGTCCTTGCCCTCGCGAGGCGGGTATGCGTAGTCATTTCCCCATGTAAAAAAAACCTTACCCAGATTCTGGGTGGATACTTTGCAAAGTCTTACACCCTTCATAATTAGTTACATACTTAAGTTTTGAACTTGTTAATGTATCAAGAAAAGTTCGTGAGTCTTATCAACAATACATACAAAATTAAGATATTTTTTTTAAATGAAACAAATTTTACAGGTTTTATCGCGTCTATTTTTAACTTTTTAATTCCCGACGTTTCGGGTGTTTTACAGTACTCATGGTCACAGGGGGACTAAGGTGTTTGACGTAACGATTTCGTAGTTAGCTAGGCTACCTTCACTTCGGTAAACGTCGGATATTAAAAAGTTAAAATTTAACGCGATAAAATTCGTAAAATTTGTTTCATTTAATGAGTACTATTCGCGTAAACGCTGTAAAAGAATGGTGGCGGCGTAGCGGAATCCATCACCCCATTATGTCTTGTGTGTGTGAGTTGCAAGTTTATTAGGTTCGTCGAAAACGTAAAATGGAAATACATTTAAATTGAACTAACTTTATTTTATTTAAGAAAGTTTGTTTATAAGTTTCAGTGCAATATTTATTATATGGAAATGCAGTAAAAATCCTTTCTTTTTTCTTTATATACCCGTTTACACAGGCGCCTTTTAAAAAAATATGAATTTAATACATCGTTTAGCAAAAAGTTTGATCTAAAACAGCTTTAAAAACATTTTGGAATATTAAACATCTTTTAGTTTTTGAATTGAAAGTTCATCTAAATCGGTTCAGCCCTCTCGGTAGAGAGTAATTGTGTTCTGTGGTTCAGCCTTACTTCTAACTAAAACTGAACAGAGTGTGCGTAGAGCCTATTAATTTGCAAGCAAACAATGCGATAACTCGTGGCTTGCTTGCTACTTGATCGCTCGACCTACTTACTTTTTATGATAATAATACTGCAAATCACGGATCTACAAATAGTCACGGATATATTATATTGAATTGTTTTGCACTATACCATAAAATTCAAAGTGACTCTCTTATGAGTCAGGATTAATTTCATGAGCGCTACATAATATGTTAGTCTTAAAAGTAAAATTACATGCTTCATGTTCTTAATAATACATTTAAGTACTTACTTTTCTCTGATTCTTTACATTAATTTTTAATTCCACTGTAAGACCCATTGATTACAAAAGGTTTTGGTCTATAAACATGTAATACATATTTTAATTTTGTAAATATAATACTCAAAAAATGCCAAACAGTTTATATAGTTTAATTTTATTTTAATACTAGTATTTAATAATGCACTGATGTTTGAGCTAGCTGTGTCCCGCTTCCTTGCTTGATACTCGAAATAACTTATTCGATCACTTTATCTTTTACTTTCTTTCCGGCTTTCCGGAAAAAATTGTACATTGTAATTATCACAATTATCGTAACAACACTGTAGAGTTCTAGCTTTCTTTGTAATTCAGCTTGCGCTTGGTTGCCAACACCATTCTGAGCTATTATTACTTCCGCGTTCTTTGACTGTTGTTTGCCCATGTTTGAAAAATAGGCATAAAATAGTTTTAAAAGTTATTTTACGTAAAAGAGGTGTCAATCGGTTTGAATTGTACATATGTTGATTGCTAATTATTCTACTTTCTAAGTTAACTTTTACCCAAATTTGCAAAGTTACATTTAATTAAATTTTCTTATGACAGAATGCGAACATTTCATTAAAAGAAAGGGGAATGAAAGTGAACGCAAGTAAGACGAAAGTTATAGTCTTTGAAAAGAAGAAAGTAAAACAATATGTGAAATAAGAATAGAAGGGGAATTGGTCGAGCAAGTAGATGAGTTTTGTATTTGGGATGTGTATTTAGCAGGGATGGTAGGTATGATAAGGATATAGAACGACGAGTGAACGCAGGAAATAATGTAAATGGGGCTCTACACTCTGTTGTGGAAAGTCAGAATGTGTCCAAAAGGCACGTATGGCACCACAATGCTGTGTTAGTCCCTACTTTAATGTATGGTAGTGAAAGTTGGGTGTGGCAGAAGAAGCACGAGAGTAGAATAAATGCTGTAGAAATGCGGTCATTAAGGAGTATGTTAGGGCTGAATCTGAATGACAGAGTGAGAAATTGTGTGATAAGAGAAGAGTGGTTTGCAAGATGATGTTGTGACCAGGATTAAGAAAGGAATGCTTCGGTGGTTTGGTCATGTAGAAAGAATGAATGAGGAAAGAGTGACAAAGCAAATTTATGTGGCAGAGGTGAACGGCAGAGTCGGGAAGGGACGCTCTAGACGAAGGTTTATCGACCAAATTGGCGATATACTGAAAATGGGCCAAATTAAGAGTACCTTAACCGACGAGCGTGTATGCGTAGGTATATGGATGGAGGAGGCGAGAGAGGTGTATCAGGATCGTGCCAAATGGAAGTCCATAATCTCTGCCTACCCTCTGGGTGACAGGCGTGAGTGTTTATGTTTTATGTTTTTCTTATGACCTAGTTAACAAAAAACGCACAGGTGGCTTTACTACTCTGCCACTCCGTGTGGTATAAGGAACAAACTTATTATCTACTTTATTTTTTGTGTTCGCATTCTGACATTCATTATTATTTGTACTCAAATCATTAGTTTCTGACTCGACTATATGTATATGCTGATTTCAACCTTACAATTGAAATATTGACTTGCCTATTAGGAAGTTGTACCTTAAAACCTTATTACTTTTACTTAGCATGCTGTAGGGGCCATCGTAAGTAGGTGTCAAAGGTTTTTTAACCGCATCATTTCTTATGAAAACATGACTGCAATTACTCAAGTCTTTATAGACAAATAATTTCCGCGAATCGCTTACGCTTCGTGACTCTGTACGGAGATTACTTATAACTTCTCGCAATCGTTCGACAAACGTGTAATCGTCCCCGTTGTACTTTGGACTCGCCTCACGGTAAAAATCACCTGGTAAGTGTAATGATTGCCCGTAGACTAACTCGGCTGCACTAAAGTTTGTGCCACACCGACTGGCGGCTCGTAATCCGAATAAAACTGTGGATAATTCATCATCCCATGATTAATTTTCTGATAACCTGCTTGTTAAAGCGACTTTCAAACAACGGTGCAATCTCTCTATTATCCAATTACTCTGAGGATGATAAGGTGTGGTTTGAATCCTTTGAACTCCTAGTAACTTTAATAGATTTGAAAAAAGAGTGCTTTCGAACTGCCTACCTTGATCGCTGGTTAACCTGCTAGGGCACCCGAATCTACATACCCAGTTCTCATAAATAACCTTAGCTACGGTCTCGGCGGTGATATTTTTAACTGTTAGGGCTTCCGGTCAGTGTGTACAACGGTCTGTAATTGTGACGCAACACTATTACTATGGCGCGTTGTAGGCAACGGACCCACAATATCCACGTGGATGTGATCAAAACGTTCACTGGGCTCGAATGAACCTATTCCTGCAACAACATGACGTATTACTTTGCTTTTTTGGCATTGGATGCATGTTTTACCCATAATCCTACTTCTTTGTTCATATTCGGCCAAAAGAACCTCTCATTGATCTAGTCGTTCTAATACCTGGATGGCTGATGTTATGTACAGATTTGAAAACAGCTTTCCTGAATGACGGTGGTACGTAAGGTCTGATATTACCGCCCGCGACGTCACAGTATATACTTTATAAACATTGGGAATAATAACAATTTTTTAATTGTACCTTGTTCGACGCGCCGGCGTCCTGTAGCGTCTGCGAAATTTGAACGTCGGCTTCCTGCGCTGTCGCTAATTCCTCGTATCTATTACCGTTGGACAAACAATAGTTTCAATACGCGATAGCGCGTCAACGACTGGATTATTGTTACCATTGACATGTTGTATACTGCTGGTATATTCGCTAATATACAACAACTTTCTAATTCGTCGAGGAGTCTCTTTACTGGAATTTACCTTTAGAGTGCATATGTCTTGTGGTCTGTGTACACGGTCATTTCCTGTCCTTTATCATGTTTTTAAATGCATGATGGACATGTACACAGTCAACAATTCTCTGTCATACGTACTGTATTTTTGTTGAGCATCTGATAGTTTTTTGAGAAATACCTGAGTGGCTTCCGAATACCGTTGACCTTCCGTTGCAGTAATGTTCAAGCATCGGTCATCAATGATAATTGCGCGTCCGGCACAGGATGTGTTAATTTTACGGTGTTTTGTAGGTCCAACTTACACTTTTCAAACGCGTTGTCGGCTTCAATGTCCCATTCAATTTTTGTATTGTCCTTCTTTTTGAGTTATATAAAAATTTGTTTAGATTCATATGACATTCTGCTGCTTTGTAAGTGTGACCAGAATTTACCACACCTAAAAAACGTCTTAACTCGTCGACTATCTGTGGCTTTGGATAGTCCAGAATAGCCTTGACCTTGTCGGGCAAAGGCTTATTATTGACTGAGTAACCTTGTATTCTAAAAATCGACTTGCTCACTCCAAACAAACTCTTACTGATTTATGGTCAACCCGATACTGTGAAATCGCTAGAATACTTTTCGGACATGTTCTCGGTGGGTGACGTCATTTCGCGACGCTATGATGACATCATCAATGTAACAAGAAAGTGATGACTCGTATTCATTACCTATTTTACAGATGTTTTCGATTCCATGCAGAACCGTACAGTCCATGAATCTTTGGTGGTTTGAGCTGCATTTCAGACCGAACATCATCCGTGGAAACTCATACAAACCAAAAAAGGGGTGGTAATGGCTGGTTTCCCAATGTCTTCTGGTGCAACTTTAATAAAATTGTAAGCTCTATTAATATCAAGGCGAGTGAATATTGCCCACCTGTCAACCCAAAAGTAAAATCCTGAATCCTCGGTGCACCGGATACCGATCTGGTTTCGTCACTGCGTTAAGCCTACGATAATCTCCGCAGGGCCGTATCTGATCGTCTTTCTTTGTGTACGACGTGTAGAGGGGTTGCCCACTGGATCCTGGATGGTCTACAAGTACCTAATTCCTGCAAATAACGAAATACGTCCCTAACCTTGGTACTTTTCCGGCGGTGAAGGTCGGAATAGACCGGCGGCCCGTCTCTTTAAATGAGACAGGCTTTGTTATATCAGAAAATTCCTCTAGCAAGTCACAAAACGGATGCAATTCCTGTATGCTATTTATCGTCGGTTCACTATAGCTTACGATGGTTCCTATAACGCACAAATCAGTTACATATCTACTAATTTCTGTTATGCAAGTCTACCAATAATCGGTGCGTTATTGCAAATCCGCGCTTATTATTGGTTTAATTACGTCACAAATAATGAATGGCCATTTAAAACTGCGCTGTAGCCCTAAATTTAATTCTAATGTTACGACACCATACGTATTTATTTCCGTGCCATTTGCAGAAAATAATTTATAATTACTTTTGACCTGATTACGATATTTACCTGATATTTTCGGTTAGTTTTAGTCACTGGTATGACCAACACATTGGCACCAGTATCAATAAGAAAATTCATACCATTTTAGTGTCCGTGACGCACAAGTGATGGTTATCTGTGAAGTTGATGGTACACACCGCATCGGGCCAATCCTATTCAGTTTTCCGCTTGTTGGTGTTGTTAGTCTTGTTCCAATTGCACGGAGACTCGCATCGTCGTGATGCATCGCGGTACCGGAAGTGGTACCAGTACAGCCAGTCTTCACTGCGTGGCGTTCGTTGCGGTGTACGGTAACGCATCCATCGCCTACCACCATTATTTTGACGGCGGTTGTTGATGGTTTTTATCTCACTGGACAGCGTCTTGAGCTCCAGTGCCATGGTCTTCATCTGGGTCAGCAGCTCGACGTTCACCTCGATGGTGGCTATTTCGCCCGGCGGGAATGTCAGTGGGGGCGGCGGCGGAATTGGCGCTGGTTGAGCCATCGTAGCTTAGTGTTTTGCGGGCTTCGCGGCACGCCGTGTTTTACTTCCGCCCCTAAGGCCTAACACGGGGTCACCAATGTTGTGATTCTTTGGTGGCTAGTGTATCATAAGGACTTGTGTAGGGAGGGCAATGATTAAAACTATTCACATCAGTTTGTAGCCGATTTATTTTATCGAACCCGAGACGCGTGTTCATATAGTATACCGAAAAGGAACTGACTCACTTACAGACTGCCATTCCGCCGGTGGCGGTCGTTATCATATTTCACGAGAATTATATACACATTGACACAAGCGACGCATGTGTGTGCTGAGTCAGCAGCGCCCACAAGAGTAATTGTGTTCTGTGTTACTACACGACAAAACACTGTCAAAAGTGTAAAATAAACAGAGCTTTAAACTGTAACACCTCTAAGAGATTTTGAAATAAGAATGACACGTTAAATTTTACACGAGGATTTTATTTTAATGAACGCTACCTACATTCGTCTCAATCTCGACGGTTCTGCATCATTCATAATACTTCAGCCGCTACTTTGACTGAATGTCTTTATTGTTTTCGTTGTAGAAAACAATAACATATTTAAAGACATTATGTGAACATAAAAATATCTGAAACAATTGACGAGAAAGTGCGATTCCTTTTTCGCCTGGGAGTTCATCTGGGTAGGTCTCATCACCCTTTTACCTATTTCTGCCGTCATATTGCAGTACTAGCACTGCTGTGTTTCGGTTTTAATGGTATAGAGAACCATTCCATCGAGGCATTCCATCTTAGTCTTCAGAGATGACAACGTATCTGCAGCCTTCTTTGTTTGAAGTTGGATATAGGTATCCATGGACTGCAGTAGCCATTTACCATCAACGGATTTACAGTCTGTTCATTTTATAAAATGAAAAATCAAGGTCGTTTGGAGTACGGTACGACGGAGTTACAAGTATTTTAATTATATTTTCCTTCACTGCCAAGCATGTGGTGAAACTTCGAAGTATTCAATTCCACTGCTACCAGCGGCGATCGAACGCAGGTCACTTAAAATTAAAGTAAAGTTACAGCCTATATACGTCCCACGGCTGGAATGCTTCCTCACTTCTGAGAGGGTTTTAGTGCAAGGAAGTTTCCGCCGCGCTGCCCCAATGCGTGGTAGCTGTCTTCGAAATATTATTTATTTCTCAGACATGCAGATTTCCTCACGATGTTTTCCTTCACCGCCGAGCATGTGGTAAATCAGCACTTAAAATTGCCTGCGGGATCTAACCCGGGTTGATCGCGTACTGTGAAATTAACAGCGAGCGCTTAGCCCATGAGCTACCACGGCTCCCAGGTTTAATTTATACCAAGCGCTTAGTTTAAATTTCACAGCAAGATGGGTAATGTGTTTTCAATAATACACGTTCGTTAGCGAGACAACAACTGATTTATTCCTCTCATAACTACCTACATATACAATAATACAAATCCACAACATCTCCTTATTAATAAAGATACAATATCATCCATCCCCTTATATAAAAGAAATAACTGAAACAAACGAAATTTCTTATAACTCTAACTTAAAATTTATTATATTTATACCTTAAAATTAATTAATTAAGTTTTTATGTTGAGTCGTCGGCCTTACTACGTGAAAGGGTGTATGGTGGATGCCTCATTATTATTATCATTGAGTACATTTTGAGCAATTTTATTTTCACTTAAACTAGAATTCTCGTTAAGCTGATTTATCTTATCAGGGCTTTGTTGTGATTTTTTGCATTGCACAAAATTGCCACCCCCTCCATTTCCAGTGATGAAAATATCTTTTTTTATATTTTTAAAATCTTGACTTGAGTAAGACTTAATTAAATGACGCCTATTGCGTCGGATTGGTCTTCCTAGCTTATTATTTATTACATATGAACGAGGAGTATCACCTTCACCTATTACAGTAGCGGGAGTTCTTTTTCACCATCTATACATATTACTTCGTCACCAATGTTAAGTTTAGGCAACGGTTTACAATGTTTATCATAGTACATTTTTGACTGCTGCTGTTTTTGCAGCATTGTTTTAAACGTAGATGGGTCTACAACTTGTGGTTTTAGTAAATCCGTACAAACTGGTAATTTACAACGTAATCTGCGACCCATTAATAATTGCGCGGGAGAGTCCAAACCATGTCTCGGAGTATTTCTGTAATTCAATAAAGCAAGTTCAAAGTCACTATTCCCCTTAACAGCTTTAATTAACAAAGACTTAACGGTTTGCACCGCGCGTTCACTTTTTCCGTTAGCCTGTGGATAGTTTGGTGATGATGTAATGTGAGTGAAGCCCCAATCTGTACTAAACTGCTTGAACTCGCGACTAGTATATTGAGTGCCATTATCACTTATGAGTATTTCAGGTATACCGTGTCGTGAAAATATTTCTTCATACCGCGTATAACCACTTGTGATGTAATATTTTCTATTTTTTTACCTCAACTGTAATAATCAACTAAAATAAGATAATATTTCTTTCTATATTCAAATATATCAGACCCCACCTTAAACCAGGCAAATTAGGAATTTCCACTGGAATCATGGGTTCTTTAGCTGGTGCGTTTGAACTCTCCGCACACCGAACAACGTTTCACACATTTCTATGTCAGGTGACATGCCTGGCCAAAATATAACTTGTCTTGCGCGTCGCTTGCACCGATCTATACCTAAGTGCCCTTCGTGCACAATTTTCAACATATCTGTTCTCAGGGAACGAGGAACTAAAACAACATTATCTCTAAATATGACGTCGTCTACCACATATAACTCATTTTTTAAAGACCAATATTTTTTAAGATTTTCTATTACGTTATACTTATCATTAGGCCATCCTAATTTAATATAATTTAGTAAGGTACATAAATCAAAATCTTTTTTCGTTTCATTTTTTATCAGTGTTAACTTGCTATTTGAAATTGGAATACTGTTTACAATTAATTTTACTTGATACAGAATTTTTTTATCTAATTTATTATCTAATACTATGTCGGGAAGCGGCGCGCGAGACAGTGCATCTGAAATATACATATATTTTCCTGGTTTATACTTAACGACTAAGTCATAGCCCTGTATTCTGAGCATCATACGTTGTAAGCGGGCTGGGACGGACATTAATGGCATTTTAAAGATACTTTCCAAAGGTTTATGATCTGTTTCTACGACAACATTATTTTTGCAAAATATATTGGTGAAATCGTTCACAGGCGAACACAATTACACAATTCTTTTCCACTTGTGCATACCGGCGTTGCGTATCTGTGAGAGTTCGCGAGGCGTATTCGACCCGACCAACCTGCAGTAGTACCGCACCGAGTGCATCGCGAGACGCGTCTACCGATAACAAGACAGGCTGAGATACGTCGTACAACGCCAACACTGGCGCTGTGCAAACACATTCTTTTAATTTTTCGAATGCTGTCTGCTCACCATTTCCCATCGCCAACTACTATCTTTTTAATAAATTCGTTAGAAGAGCGATCAGAATAACACGGAATAAATTTCGATAAATAATTAACTCCCCAAAATCTTTCTAAACTTTTTCTATCTGAGGTTGAGGCATCTCAGAAATGGCTTTTACTTTATTAGGTCGGGCCTCATACCGTTTTTATCAAAATATGTCCCAAGTAAGTAACCTCTTCAACCGCTATTTTGCATTTCTTTTATTAAATTTTAAATTAATTTTCTAGCTCTTTGTAACAACGCAACTAGTCTTCTGTCGTGTTCATGCTTGTTCCGTCCCCAGACAATTATATCATCTAAAAACTATCTAAATCTTCTAAAAGCTGCCTCATTTTAGCGTGAAATACTTCGATGAGCAATTAATACCGAACGGTAAACGAAGAAATTGATATCGACCGAACGTGTGGCAAATGTACTGTCTGCACTCTGCTCATCCAGTTGTATAGCCCAACCTGAGTTGGCATCCAAGACGGAAAAGAAGCGTGCTCAGCAGCGCGCTGCGAGCTCCGACACAGTGGGCAATTGGAAACGCGCGCCGCACTGCACGGTTAAGTTCTCGGGTCTAAGCACACGCGAATCCTGTTGTCCTTTTTGCGACTAGAACTAGTGGATGCACCCATTGAGTTGGATGAGAAACTTTTTATTATACCTTGGTTTTCCATATTTTAAGCTCATCTGCTAGACGTTCACGTAAACTTAACGGAATCTTCCTAAGATTACAAATCACCGGAGGTATGGATTCGTCTAAAACAATATGATACTTTCCTGGAAGACACCCAATACCACTAAATAAGTCATCATAGTCTGATATATTAATTTCATGAACTCGTTTGACTAACCCTAACTCTCACACGACTGTCGTCCAGCACGCTTTGACAATGTAAATCGGCAATCGCAAACTTTAAATTATAACAAACATTTTATAAAACATTGTAAATAGCAAACGCCTCTTACTGGTATTATATTACCACTATACGATTCTAATTTAATACAATCATTTTTATTATATTGAATCAAACCCAGTTGCAAAAATCTTCAAAAGATAAAACATTTATATCCGCGCCCTGTGTCCAATTTAAAGTTTTCGATACCCTTCTCAAAATATAATGTTTCGAACCAGCCATCTGAAGAACTTTCTTGACCATTTATGGTTGATATAAAAACGATTCACAATCAATAGAACGCGTAACATCTTGATTTTGCTCAATGTCATATACACGGTTTACACCGGCCTTATTAATATTTAAATTCTGCTTACATACCCGAGCGAAGTGACCTGTTTACCACAATGAAACACGGCGTAAACGGCCGGACATCGAGGCATTGCACAGCGCTCGAGTCACAGCGCGGGCAGCGCAGCGCGGAGCCCCGTGAGGCACGCCGGCGCCTGTGCTGCGCGTTGCGTTGTCCTCCCTTTGTTTGACACTATCTACCTGCACTACACTAGCACACATACCACTAGTACTTAGCTGACGGCTACTCTCATGAAATTTCTTCGGCCTGGCACAACTTCACAGCTTTGTCCAGGTCTAGGTCCTCACATCTGAGCAAACGGTCCCGGATTATTGTGCTATTTACACCACACAATTCGATCCTTTATCAGCTCTTCTTCTAAAGTAGCAAATTTACAATTTTACTCAATAACCGCAATGACGTAACATACTGCTGTATGTTTTCACCTTCTCTTGATTGCGAGTAAAAATTTGTATCTACAATGTAATATTGATTTTAGTTCCAAAATATTCATCAAATTTACTCATATATTGCACATCATCACAATCCTCCTCTTAGTGAACGTAAAAGTTTGATAAATGTCGAATCCTTCTGAACCAATTAAATTGAGAAGTAAACTTGCTTTTACTGCCGATGTCTCCGAGTACACCTGAAGTCACAAATAATATGAATTGTTGTCTCCACTTCTTCCAAGCATCAGCCCTGCTGACGGGTCCGCCTTCTAACTGTAATTCGTTGGGTGGACGCGTGCTCCATTGTTAATTGCAAGACACACGTTATAGAATTATTTCACAGTTTACTACTTTTAACAAATATTATGCCATGTATATATGTTGCAATTATTCTATTGAAGTCCTCGATTTTAAGCGTTTACTATGCTTATGATCCTTCTGACACCATGTTGTGTTTTCAATAATATACGTTCGTTAGCGAGAGACAACTGATTTATTCTCTCATAACTACCTACATATACAATAATACAAATACCTCAACAGCAGGCATACCTAATCTTGAACTCGAGACTCTCATGATCGGCAGTCGCGCTTACGACCAGACAGTTAATTCTTCATTTGTAGCCACCCTGTTTTATAAAAGAGGGTCAAACTATATACGGCTGATGTAAGTGATCACTGCGGTTCCTGAATATTTACAGCACTAGAAATGCCACTCTTTAAGGAAGGAGTGGGGTCTTTCTGAAGGTCACTTATAATATAGGTCAGAAAATATCGTAACAAAAAGTCCTGATGGCAAAATATGGCGTTTTGTAAATAATATTTAGTCGGGAGCTATATTAACAGTCACACGAGTTCGAGGGCGATGAAATCAACTTTTTCGGTGATATGCAAAGATCGCTAACACAGATTGGAGAAGTGTGGCGGACACTTTCTTATTCTAAACCCATATAAGATATTTAAGGAGCTCTGTTCCTTGTACTGGGCACAGACCTTTTTATTTCTAAGACAGCAATGGCGTGTGTTAGTGGACTTTTCACTTTAGTATATAGTAAATATAAAGTGACGTATGGTGGTGTGTAAAGAATCATTTCCTCGTCCTCCCATAGTCGCCTCTTATTGGTCTTTCAGGCATAATATCCCATTGTTGTCTTGTTTAAATAAGTACGATTTTACTAGGGTACATAGAGATGGCGTTCGACGATATGTGAATTGCGATATAAACATTCATGTCATTTATGATAAGTGTGAACTGTAATTCTTAATTTTTTACAAATAAACCTGATCAAGTATAAAGCTTGTGTGCACATATGATTTTTTATATACAGTCCATACCCTCCGCCCCTGAACATGTGCTTTTAGTTTGTAGTCTCGTCTACGTACCTAGCTTTAACTAGCTTTAATACAGGTTTATTGATATTAAGTATTAAGCGAGCTGGATAAGTCCAATTTCTTAATTTTAGTAAGTCATTGACAACATGGCTTTATCGACAACGTTTTTTGTTTCGCTAATGGCACATCAATTGCGGTGTCTATGGAAAGGAAAATCTATACAACCTTGTCTAAGTAAAGTGACAATAATACAGTTAACTTGTACCAAATAAAATGGCAAATGCAACCAATGCGACTATGAGATATGCCTGAAAGACCTCATGGCATCCGAAAGATGGTTATCCATTTCGTTTACGCCATGCGTAAAATGCCTAGAACGTTCAAACGTGCGAAACATCTAGTACTGCTATCATCATTTCGCCTGCCAATTGTGATGATTAAGCCAAATCCATCCTACATTAGGACAGACCCATGTCCAGCGATGGACTTTTGCGGGCTATGAATAGATAAAATGGACTATTAAATGGATTTAAATCAAGGGGTGGGCCTAATTTATCCATATTTTATTCAAACATATAAAAAAATAATTTCTTTGACATAACGTGGCCAATCCACACTACAGCTATATTGTGGCTGCAGCACGAGTGGGTCTGCTCGACCGGACAAGGACAGTTCACAGAATAGTAGCGTGAACTAGCAGCTTTATGCTACTGTTGTTAATGGTAAGTGTAGAGAACCTAATAACTTTTACTGCTAACGAGGCATACTATCTTAGCCCTTAGGGGTGACAACGCAAATAAATTTTCATATTAATCGTGCATGTAGATGTCTATAATATATGGCCCATAGCAATAGATTTTGTGTTAGTTTGTCACCCATATTCAATAAAAATCACAAATAAGCTCGTCGTTCCCTACAGATCTTACCCAAAGATGTCAATAAGCATCGCATACATTCAATAAACTTATCCACACTACGTGCTGTAAGTGGGCCAGTCGTGATTCCATTCTATTTGCACGTCTTTGTAAAGCTAGTTAACTGAGCTTCGCGCATGATGAAGCAACATGTATCAGTATCGAGTAGTTAAACTTTGTACATAAAGCGTATACACAAGTAGGACATCCGCCTTATTGACAGTCGCGTACTATTTTTTTTATAGAATAGGGTGACAAACGAGCACACAGTCTACTTGGTAAGTGGTTGCTATGACCCATAGACATCTACATCTATCTTCAATAAAGAATCAAAATGCAGATGCGTTGTCACCCGTGAGACTAAGATGGAATGCCTCTTCCAGTAAAAGGGTCTCAGTTTCACACTCACCATACGAAACACAGCAGTGTTAAGCTGCTATTTTACGCTGGTATTCTGTGAGAGCATGGTCCTTCCTCGGTCAGAGCCAACCCATTCGTGCTACAACCATACTACTAATATAGCTGCAGCATGGCTCACCACGTAACGTCTATGCTCAGTGAGCGATGGTTTCTATGGAGTATTTAATATTCATTCATTTATTATAGCCTATCAAAAGTCCACTTCTGAACATAGGGTCGTCCCTTAGATTACCACATAGTTCATTAATTTATTTATTTCTTACAAAAACAACATGCATAGTGACGTCATATGATTTTTTTTTAAACATAAATAAAATTAAAATAAGTAATGAAATGAACATTTTTAGTACAATACAATAATTTTCTAATCAAGTTAGTAAAAGTAATAATAATAGATGTCAAAAATTATTTACTCATACAAACAAGAAAGACCCTTAATGTCAACATATTGCAAAAATAATCGAGGTTTTTCTTACAGAGTATTTAATATACAACTGTACTATCATAAGTATCTGTCATTCAAGTAGTCTAATAGTAAGTGGTTCACAAACACTATTTTTTATTATAACTATCGAGTTGTTTTTCTAATGCTGCTGCCCATCTTTATTTTTAGCTTTCATTTGTTGTCACATAAAACACCCACGGGAGGATATAATCGGTATTAGTCTTATTTATGCCGCCTCTACACAATACAAAACATGTACGGCTTGTTCATAAAAATTGATTTCATTTTAAGAAATGCTTAAAGTTGCTTTCTCTAACTCACTCTCTCTCTCTCTCTCTCTCTCTCTCTCTTCACTTAAGTCAACACATGGTAGAGCCACGCTGCTGCACTAAATTACGTTTTTAGAATGAATAGTTCGGCTCGACCGGGGAAGGACCACACTCTCACAGATTACCAATATAAACTAGGAGCTTAATGCTGCCGTATCCTCCTTCCTTCAATCCTTTATATAGGAAATGAGGCATTCCATTTTACTTCTTAAGGGTTACAACGCATCTGCATTTTGATTCTTAATTGAAGATAGATGAAGATGCCTTAATTCTTGAAAAAATATAATCATTGATTATCGCTTACTTAAGTACTTTATTATAGAATAAGGGTGACAGAAGAGTATGCATTCTACCTGATGGTAAGTGGATGCTGTGGCCAATAGACACCTTCATTTATCCTCTAATAAGAATCAAAATGCAGATGCGTTATCACACCTGAGGACTAATATGAAATGCCTCGTTAGCAGTAGAAAGCGTTTTCGGTATCTACACTCACCACACGAAACACAGCAGCAATATTTTGCTCGGTCGAGCTGGACCATTCATGCTACAGCTATGCATGGCTAGCATAGATGCGGCGTGGCTCTACCAGGTAAAAAATACATTGTTTTTATAAAAAGATTTGAGACATTCCTATTTTTTTTTTAATTTTTAATGAAATTAAAACAAACAGCTCAAAATTGCATACATCTCAAAATCAAATTGACGTGATCTGTATAGGTTCAGATGAGACTGTAATTTCTGTTAAAAGTAGACAAATAAACTTTTGCTTAGTAAGCAGACCACGTTTAATGTTGTAATAAAAGAGATTTGCTGGGAAAGTTTTGACTGTAAAAAATTGCTTGTAATTATCAGGCTTAGGTTGAAGTTTCGAAGAAATTAGTAAAATGTTATATTTTTTTTTGGAAATTTAGATAAAATTGTGGCAAGCGGTCTGACGGCGTTTTATCCATATCTGAAAACGCCAAACGTAAAATATTCAGACTGTAATTCAGACTGTAATTTCAGACATGTAATATTCGGACCAATAGAAACGACTGTCTCCTTACAATATCTCTTTATTTAATTTAATAACATTTATATTTTACTCCCACGTTTAACTCGGTTCTGCGGTGCGCATCCATTGTCGCAGCGCACCGCCTGGCAGGGTCTCCATGTAATCTTGGAGCGGTGTTACATGAAAAGGAGACGTGTTGCTCAGTTTAAGACTTTAATTATACTGCTCTTAACTTAACTTAACACTAATATATACTATCATGGGGGCTACACTACAAGACCTATTACGATAATCGATGAACTAGGTGTGATCAGCGTTGACTGTATAGCGTTGGTAGATAGTAGTTAAAGAAAGAAAGAAAAAAAAAACATTTATTTAAATCACACATTTAAAATACCAGTACCATTCACAATTACAGTATATAAAAGTCCACTGCTGAAATCAGGCCCCATATATTTCCCTGGGTTTGCTATAGTTGTCACGCTTGGCAGGCGGGTTGGCAACCGCAGTTTTCTTTTTATTATTTTCAGTTGTTATTGGGAAGATGCTGCTGCTCATCTCCTGTTTCATTTTTTCCCTGTCGCCTGTGACAACACACACGGGACAATATGGTAGTGGATATTCTTACACTGCCACATGTACAGTATATGTTTCACTATTGCATTGCTATGCATTTACTACTATACATACCAATTCCCAATACAAAGGCATAAGCTAAAAATAAAAACGCATTAAAATTAGAAGAAAATCACAATTAAAGGGATATCTCCACTATCTATCAACTATCCACTATTCAACGAGAACAGTAACAGTAAAAGAAAGTATATGAGTTAGTAGATTCTCTTACGCTGTAGGGAATCCACTGCCCCATACCATGTCGGGTGTCGTAAAAGGCGACAGAGGGAAATGAAACAGAGAGAGAGGTTATTAACTTGCTCAAACACAAATATTATTATTCTTATGAGGTAATCTATGGGAAAGCCTGCTTTCAGTAACGGACTTTGATAGGCTGACAACTAGGAATAAAATGAATGAAACAAAGAAGAAACAAAACATTTTTGTTGAAGTAAGAGTGACAAACGAACACAAAGTCCACGTAGTTAATGTAAGTCAAAGCTGTGGTTCACACACATATTTTACATCTATTATCGATTTAGATTCCAACAGTGGCATAGCTAGGAGAAGGCTACGAACGTGACCCTGGGCGGCTTTTTACTTAAAAGTAGTAAAGTAAAGTAAAAGTCTATATACGATCCACTGGTGGACAAAGGACTCATCTCATTTCGGAGAGTGTTTTAGGGTAAGAAACTACGCGGTCTTCTAAATATATTTTTCTTATTTCTGACATTCAGGTTTCTTCACGATGTTCCTTCACCACTAAGCACGTGGTAAATCAGCACTTAAAATTGCAATTAACAATTTCATTGGTGCCAGCGAGGATCGAACCCGGGTTGCCCTTGAGCTACCACGGCTCTTCCTAAGCTACCTCGGCTCTTTTGCTTAGCTTAACTAGTATAATAGTAATAGAAATAGTAAACATTATAATCATTTGTTAGATAGATGCTGGCAAATTATTCCACTTTGCCAGCATCTATCTAACCAAATGATTATAATGAATGATTCATGTAGGCATGAACATCCAAGCAACCCGTTTGTTTGTCGTATGGCTAAAAGACATAAAGTATGGCTGAGTCTGGGTGTCCAATGTTGAAAGGGAGAGGATGGAATTAAGTTACGCAATTCTTGCGCACAGAAAATAGTATTCGTCTTGTATCATCACCACAGCCCACCAAAGTCCACCGCAGAACATAGGCCTCCTTTATAGATTGCCTTATAGAGGTGAGTCCGTAGTTGCCGCGCTTAGCAGGCAGCAACCAAAGTTATTTATTTTTAGTTGTTATTAGGATGATTCTGCTGCCCATCTCCTGTTTTTCATCTATCGCCTCTTACGTCGCCCGCGAGACGATATGGATATTCTTATACCACCACAAACAAAGGTATAGCATTAAAGTAATGGTGAAATCACAATGATTTACCACCCATTGTTACTTAATGCTTTTCTCTCATACTATTCTTGTTGTTCTTACACAATTCGCAAAGTTCAAGTATCTACAAAAAACGTTAAAAGAATAATTCTTTGCGGCGGAAGTTCTTATACTGAGGACTTCTCAAGTTTTTTGAAGCTAAAATAACCTTTCATTATTTTAAGTGCTTTAACTAAATCAATAAATATTGTATAAGAATTACATGCAGTTGTTGATCGGGTTACTGCGTTCAATGGCAAATGCCATTGAACGCAAGTAGCCCGTGTTGAATTCCCGCGGGAACCTACGCAATTTAACAATTTGCTTAACGAGGGCTTATTTACTCTTAATGCAGTAACGGTTAAGGAAAATATCATTAGGAAATCTTACAATTAGCATGGGAGTATAGTGGCAGCCGACGTCTGTCGTAGCAGAATTGTGTTAATGTTTGCCTAAACTATTACAATGTTAGGCTTTTAACCTAATGCCTCTCATAAAGTCACTCTTCGTCGCATCTTAAAGCATTCAAGAACTTCTATGTACACAAAAAAAAATATGGACTATCCATCCATTACAGTCTATAAACGTCCACTTCCAAATATAGGGCTCCCAAAGAGATTATCTCATATGGTGGATTTGCTTATAGTTGCTACGCTTTACACGCGGGTTAGTAATCAAAGTGTTTTTATTATTTTGAGATGCTATAACAATGCTAAATAATATATATAATGCACTCATTTGGTCGGCTCATTGCCACTTCAGCTTACTAATGTTTGAATATCCTCATTTCTAAGTATATCAAGCAAAGAACCTCCGAGTGTAGCCCTCTTCATAGCTTGCTGAGCAATCTTGAGCTTTCTCATGCGGCCAGCAATAAAGGACTTTTGTAAGTTTTTTTATAGGATTAAGGTGACAAACGAGCACACAGTCCACCTGATGGTAAGTGGTTTCTGTGGCCCATAGACATCTACATCTATCCTCAATTACGAATCCAAATGCAGATGGATTGTCACCCGTGAGGACTACGATGGAATGCCTCGTTTCCAGTAAAAAGGGTCTCCGGTTCTCTACACTCACCAAACGAAACACAGCATCGTTAAGCTGCTATTTTACTTATACTCGTATTATAGTGATCCTTCCCCGGTCAAGCCGACCCATTCGTGCTACAACTATATCATTAAATTAATAAATAGCTACAGCATGGCTCTACCACGTAAATACCTTTAATAATAGTTATTTCGCCTTGTCATCGCAGTGTAAGTGAATCTATCGCCCCATTTCCTATTCCTGTAGGTGTCATAAGAGGCGACTTTGAGAAATGACAAAAAATCTGATACCATCTTTTCTATGCCAGACCTAGAAATATATTACCCAAATAAAACATCCAAGAACAGCGACAGGCTACTAAGATCCAAGCCATGTGGTACTTCGATCGTCAACCCGCCTGCCAAACATGAAATTTAAGACATATCCTCCCTACCACGACCTTATAACTGTGAACTTATAGGGGCCAATGAAGAATAAGAACATTGTTCCAGAGATCTAAGCGACTAATGTACGGTCGCTTCGTGTTTTAATCTGATACGCGACGGCGACCCTAAATACATAGTTAAATAACAACTTCATTCGTCCCATTGCATTGCTAAGAGTTTGGAGTAGGGAAAAGTCTAAGATGGTAATGCGTGCTGGCAGACTTTTATATTCTCGAATCATTTTTTTTATTTATTTATTCTTTATTGCACTTCTTAAAACAAAAGAATACAAAGGACGGGCTTAATGCCTTGAGGCATTCTCTACCAGTCAACCCATGGAGTGGTGAGAATTTGACGTAGTTGTGGCAATATAGAATAAAAGAACACGAAACAAAAATGATAATTAACTACATAATATATTATACATTTTACTAATAAATTAACTATAAATATATAACCTACACATACATATATACAAATATATAAATACATGCATATACATATAAATATACATATTTAAATACATAATATATAATTAGTACATACAAATGACTATGACTGTATACGTCTGTTTAGTAATACATATTAAATGGATTAATCATGTAAAATGCGTTGTCTTCAATAGATGATTAATAGATGGTTAGTTATTAATACAATTATGGAAATATCAGCGTTTAGCTGCACTTACCATCTGATTACAACTATTCCTGGCTGCTTTAAAAGATAACCAATTTTCTTCAGTGCGATCTCTCTTGAAACGAAGAAAAGCACGATTTCATCTAGAAATTGCCGACCTTACGCCCTCTGTCATACATGGGGCAGAGGGACGCTTCAATCTAACTGGACTCCTTGTGAACTGGAGCATGAGCAACAGTAGGTGCTGCAATTAAAGAGGCTAGATCGAGATTAAGAGCGTCATTCTGTACCCTGTCAAAGTCTATTTTAGAAAAACTTTTTAGAATATTTGGGAGGTAAGCTTATACGAAGCATAAATCAAGTCATGGCGTGAGATACCCAAAGCGGGTAACTGTCCGTGCATCATCACGCATTCAGAAGAAGCAGCAAGGTTTAGATCAATCAATGAGTCATCGGTTCCAATATTTTTTCTTTTTAATCTTTAAAGGGAGAAAAGAAAGATTACCCGACAATAATTGAAAGAAGCTTTTTGGTACGAGGGCAGTTTTTCAACAGATCTGTATTAAAGTCACCGATAATTATACAGTGTGTGTACTCAGAACAAATATCAACAAGAACCATATCTAAAGTGGCGAAGTAGTCAGTCGAAGGGGGGCAATACAGTATCCCTAGAAGCATCCTGATACCCTTGACATCGACTTCCACAAATAAAAACTCAGAAGAAGCGGAATAGCAGGAAGGAGATGCTAAAACAATTTTGTGCGGAATTAATGCGTGTAGGTAGATGGCTACACCACCTCCACCTTTTCCAACACGATCATTCCTAACGAGTACAAAGCCGGCTAAGGGATATAAAGTTGACGGTAAAGAAGGCTTCAGCCAACTTTCCAACACTAATATGGCATAGATATACTCAGGCAAAAATTAAGCTTCAAGTTCGGAATAGTGGCTCGGGATACATTGAGCGTTAATATGACATATCTTCAGAGAGTTGTTAAAAGACGTAAAAACTCCTTTGGGTAGTTCGTGAAAATTAAGCACGCTATCATTGAAAAAAATCATTAAAAGAGTGAAATGACAAAGGAGAAGAATCATTTGAAGAGCTAAACGTTTCAGCAACAGTCAGGACGCTGCTGCCCATCTTCTGATTTGTTTCTTTCTGTCGCCTCTTACGATACCCACGGGATGATATGGGGTGGTGGATATTTGTACACCGCCACTACACGGTCACTCAGTGATATTTCAATAACCTGGACATCGGTTAATCGGTTAACCCATCTCTCTTTACAGTCTGACCTTCTCCCATTCGTTCTACAGTTACCACAGGCGGTGTGTTTGACCTCTCCATAGATTTTTTATTATAAGTTTTTGGGTCCTATAGCTGCTGTCTTCCCTTCTAATTAGATCAAAAATCCTTCACCGCACTGCATCGCATAATCATCCTTTTTTAATAAATCTGAACCAGCAGTTGGTCATTTAAACCAACACACCATTTTTTGGTCACTTCGGCCGGGATAATTTTAACTTTTCGGCCTGGAGAAGTAATCATTTATATCCATTTCTTTGCATAATTATTACAAAAAAATATATACGTATTGTTGCGCGCCACTATTAATGTCTTGTACATGGCAACACTAGTTACCACTAGCGCCCTCTAGTATCGAGTAGAAGAACTAGGAGAGTCAAGAAATTTCGGGACCGATATGTACTCGAACATTCTAGATGTTTCTACAGTAGAAGGCTCTGGAACGTATCTGAGGTGCTATATAAGGCCGGTATAGACCACGACCGAGTCAGTATTGATTTGATAAGACGAAGGATACAACTGCGAACTAAAGCGATCTGTAGTAAAATTGTGTTTTGTTATTAGTGTGGTTTAAAGTTGAAATTAGTGTTGTGTAATTAAAGTGTCAATTTTGGTAATTCACTCGGCAGTTTTTAATTGTCTCGAACCCCAAGCTCATAACAATTGGTGTCAGAAGTGGGATTTAATCATGCCGATTTTACCTAAAGGTGACACGGAGGGTATCCGTACCCGAAGTCAACGCCAACAGGAGAAGGACCAGAGACGATTTGGTGGTACAACGTCGCAAGCGTCGGAGGGCCAGCTGCCGAGCACGGAGGTCGGCCCGTCAGCAGCTCCTGCATTTGCAGCACCTGACTTATGTGCTCTGATGATGATGCTGCAGGATCAGGCCCGCCGACAGGAGGAACAAGCCCGCCGACAAGAGGAACAGGCCCGTCGGTTGGAAGAGCAGCTGCAGCGGGGACAGAAGGAGTAGATGTTTCTCATGAAGGACCTTTACGCTACCTTCGGGAAAGAGATAAGGGAGGTGAAGGATAGGGTTGCTCAACATGACAACCGCCTGTCGGAAGCTAAAACTCGAATCAACCAAGTAAACAATCGGTTGACAACGTGATGGCTGACGTGAAGAAAACGCCGGACGACCTAAAATTGGGTATGGAATTACAGCTCCTGTGGTAGCTACAACACCTTCGCCATGTTGATTCAAAGTGCCGCCGTTCGACGGGACTTCTTCCTGGTCGGCTCAAAATCCAGTTCGAGGCTGTCATGAAGGCGAACGGCTGGAATAAAAGCCAGGCCATGACTGCTCACCCTAGGCCCGCGACCAGGCCTTAACTGTTCTGGAAGCTCTCGGTAAGGAAGTGACTTACGAGCAGCTCCTTGAGGCATTGAGGCAAGATATGGCGACGCTCACCTGGAACAAGTCTTTCGTGCGCAGCTCAAAGATCGCGTGCAGTGGGCCCTTGACGTGGAAAAGCTGGTTCGAAAAGCATACCAGTCTGTACCTGCGCTCATTGTAGGGGACCTGGTGCAGACATTCATCGACGGCATCCGCGACCTTGAAGTCAGAGCTGCTGTGAGGCTCGGGCACCACGAGACGCTTAAGGACGCGTTAGCCCATGCACTGGAGGTGGAAGCCGTGGCAGAATCATCGTTCCCATCGCGTCAGGGAGGTTGCAGCAGCTACAGTTCGCGACTGTAATAGAATACAGCCCTAGGTGCTACGGCTGTGGGGAAAGGGGCCATCTTCGATTCAGCTGCGCTAAGCAAACTGTAGAAAGGGTAGGTGATCGATCTCGAGAGGGTAGTGCAGCTAACAGCACCGCCCAGCAGCAGCAGGAAACGAGTAAAAGCCAGGACTGGGCTGGGTGGGCTGATGTTAAAAGAGCCCCAAGGATTTCGATCTCACAAACCCATGATGGGAACAGCCTAATCATCAAAGGCGAGGTCAACGGAACGCCGTGTAAACTGACCATAGACACTGGGCCTCTCGCACGGTTGTCAGTTCCCCAACTTATAAGTCAGTTCCTTGGGACTGCACAACAGTAACAGCCACCGGTCAGCGCATATCCGTCCGTGGTGAGAAGGAGATGGAGATGAAGCTCGGCAATATGATCTACCCATAATGTCATCGTGTGGCTGATATAATGGACCACTGTACAGTACTATGGTGTCAAGAACACAGCGCTTAAACTTATTATTTCATATTTAAGTAATAGAATGCAGAAAGTTATTATCAATGGTAAAAGTTCTTCCGTCACCTGTACTAATGGTGTCCCTCAGGCTCGATTCTCGGCCCATTCCTATTTCTGTATATATTAATGACTTACCTTCCCTTGTAGGGGATAATCATGATATAGTATTATTTGCTGATGATACTTCCTTGATTTATTAACTTAAACGTCAATCATTTAAATGTGACGAAGTGAATAATGCTATATCAAAATTAGTGCATTGGTTTAACGTTAATAATCTACATTTAAACGGAAATAAAACTAAATATATTAAATTTACAACAACGAATGTTAAAATCTGGGTACCAATGTCTTTTAAATGGGGAAGAACTGAGCCCTGTTGAATCCACTGTTTTTCTTGGCATCACTCTCGACGCAAAGCTCAGTGGGCCCCCATATCCAAACCAGCAAGGATTAAGTTCTGCAGCCTATGCTGTAAAAAGATTAGAGGTCTCACTAGTTTCGAGACAGCTAGAAGTTTATTTCAGTTATTTCCATAGCATAATGTCTTATGGGATTTTGCTGGGAAATGCGGCTGATTCAGAAACTATTTTTGTTTTACAGAAGAGGGCCATTAGAGCTATTTACAACCTAAAACCGAGAGAGTCTCTTAGAGATAAATTTAAAGAAATAAATATATTAACTTTGACCTCTCAGTATATTTATGAAAATTTAATGTATGTTCACAAAACAAAGGTAGATTTAGTAAAAAAAGTGATATACATTCTGTAAACACTAGGAACAAACACAAGCTAGTGATACCAGTTTCTCGGCATTCATTCTTGGGGCAATGTATACGCTATTACAACAAGGTCCCGGAAAGTGTACAGGCTCTCTATTACCAAGTTTAAATGTTTTGTTGTTGAAACTGTATAAAAGGGTTATTATAGTACAAATGAATATATGATTGATAATAACCCCTGGGAATGAGGTGATCGCTACCAAGCAGTTTCTAAAATAAATTTTGTACTTAAATAGTTTGTACAACCATTAATGTAAAATTTACTTTTTAAAAAAAAAGTCCCGCTGGGTTTCTTGCTGGTTCTTCCCAGGACAGAGGTTTTTTTTTCGAACCAGTGGTAAAGTAAAAAATGACTTTCAATAAGAATTACACATGTAATCTATATTGAATAAAAAATTATTCTATTCTATTCTATTCTATTCTATACTGCATCCTGGGCCTAGACTTCATGAGGAAGAATTGTTGTGAGATCGATGTTAAGCAAGGTGTTTTAAAATGTGGACAGGAGGAACTTTTCGTGGAAGGGCGTTACCATGGAATGTGTACAGCCTTAAGAAGATTGTTCTGCCGCCGAGATCGGAAACGATTGTGCCGTTAGTCTTCCTCGGAACCTGGGCAAGCTCATCGTTGTGTGTCGTGGAAAGGGTGGACAATGACCTTCCGTAGAAAGTGGCTCGAACTTGATCAGAACCACCGACATCTCAGGAGTACGTGTGCTGAACCTTGTGATCAGGAACAGATTATGGAAAAGGCACACTGGTTGGTACTTGTGAGGAGGTGGGTTAGTTGCGCAGGTACCAATATCCATCGATGGGGACCCGCAGCAAGGATGCACAAACGAGGGTGACCACACTTTTAGAAGACTGTCGCAGCGTTCTCTCCCGTATGAAATGGTCAACGCGAAGAAGTTGTTACTCAAGTACGCTGATGTTTCTCGTCTAACAATGCTGACATAGGAAAGACTGGCTAAGTTCAACACAAAATAAACACAGGAGAAGAATTGCCTATCCGTCAGTGGCCAAGAAGATTGCCTGTAGCACGAAAAGGAAGTGGAAACCATGATTGAGGAATGGTGCAGGATGGTGTTATTGAACCTTCATCTAGTCCATGGTGTTCACCTGTGGTGCTGGTAAAGAAGAAGGACGGCATATGCGGTTTTGTGTTGACTACCGCCGTCTGAACGACGTTACAAAGAAGGACAGCTATCCTTGCCAAGAATTGATGACACGCTGGACATGCTTACAGGCGTAAAGTGGTTTAGTACGCTGGACCTGAAAAGTGGCTACTGGCAGGTTGAAATTGATCCTAAGGACAAGGAGGATACTGCATTCTCACACTGAAAGGAAAGGGTCTGTGGCAATTTAAAGTCATGCTGTTTGGATTGTGCAATGCTCCAGCAACGTTTGAAAGGTTGATGAGCTTGCACTTACCGGGCTAATTGGCGATGCCTGTCTGGTCTACTTGGTTGACATCATCATCGTAGGCCGTACGTTTGCGGAACACCTTCTAAACCTGGAACGCGTGCTCATGAAGATCCAGAGTGCCAAACTTAAGTTGAGTCCGAAGAAATGCTCACTATTCAAACGGCAAGTTAGCTTTTTGGGGTATGTAGTGTCGGAAGAAGGTATCCGCACGGATCCAGAAAAAATTGCCGCTGTCAAAGATTGGCCGGTTCCAAAAGACAAGACACAGGTTAGAGCATTTTTGGGGATTGTGCTCCTATTATCGGCGATTTGTGAAGAACTTTGCAGATATAGCCAAACCTCTGCACAAGTTAACCGAGGAGAAGCGACATTTCTGCTGGGATGAAAGTTGCGATATCGCATTCCAGGAGCTCAAGGAACGTCTGTGCAAAATACCTATTTTGGCGTACCCTGATGCGGGCAAGGAATTCATAGTTGACACAGACGCAAGTGATATAGGACTTGGCGGTGTGTTGTCTCAACGGAATGGTGATCAAGAGGTTGTGATAGCGTACTTCAGCAAGTCGTCAAATCCGGAAAGGAACTATTGTGTCACAAGGCGAGAATTGTTTGCTGTGGTAAAGTCGTTGCAGCATTTTAGCAAATATCTTCTGGGGCGGAAATTTCATTTACGAACTGACCATGCTGCCTGAAATCGCTATTGCAGTTCAAAAATCCAGAAGGACAAGTTGCGAGATGGATTGAACTACTGCAGGAATAAGACTTTGTGATCGAACATCGCAGCAGCAAATCTTATGGCAACGCAGATGCATTATCAAGAAGACTTTGTCCTGAAGATTGCAAGCATTGTACTAGGCAAGAGGGAAGGAAGTGGTATCTGTGAGGATGCTTATGACAGACCAGCTCAACAATGAGTGGAAAGACAGCCTACGACATGCATAGCAAGAAGATTCGGACATCAAGCCGATTCTAGAATGGATGAAGGCCAGTGCTCCTAAGCCCAAGTGGAACGACGTTTCAGCGATGAGTTCGACCACTAAAAGCTATTGGGCCCAATGGGACAGCTTGCTGATTCAGGATGGAGTCCTGTGCCGAAAATGGGAAAATGGTCGGGGCGACAGTTGTCATTTGCAAATGGTAAAAAAAGCTAAAGTACCGGATGTTCTACAGCTGTACCATAATGGTTGTTCAGGAGGCCACCTGGGAGTTAAACAAACTCTACTGAAGATCCGAGAATGGTTTTACTGGGTCCACTTTCGTGACGATGTCGAGGACTGGTGTCGCAAATGTACAAGTTGTGCGGCTGTAAAGGAACCTCAAACTCGTAGTAGAGGTATTGAAATTGTACAATGTTGGTGCACCATGAGAGAAGAATAGCCTTGACATTGCGGGGCCGTTTCAGAAAGTGAAAGCGGTAACAAGTATTTCATGGTTGTGATGGATTACTTCACTATGGGCCAGAAGTCTTCGCCATTCCAAATCAAGAAGCTTCAACAGTTGCAGGTAAACTAGTTCATGAAGTCTTCTGTCGTTTTGGAGTACCTTTTAGATTCACAGCGATCAAGGAAGGAATTTTGACTCAAATATTCCAGGAAACTTGTCGAGTTATGGTACTCATAAACAAGAACAACTTCTACCACCCACAATCTGATGGAATGGTAGAACGATTTAATCAGACATTGGAGAGGTACCTAGCAAAAGTTGTGGAAAACGGCAACGAGACTGGGACAGGCACATACAACCGTTTTTGTTGTCATATCGAAGCGCTGTTCACGAAAGTACATCAGTGACACCAGCTTTCAAACTTTGGGAGAGAATTACGGCTGCCTGCAAACCTGATCACCGGAATACCACCTGATGCCCCACGCAGTATAACCGATTATGCAAATGATTTGGGAACAAAAGGAATGACATTTATGAGCACGTCAGACAGTCGGGCCAGCAAACGTCTGAGAAGATGAAAACACGGTATGACCGCAAAATGAACAACAAAGGGTTTGACGAAGGTTCACTAGTGTGATTACACAATCCAGTTCGCAGCAAAGGAAAATCTCCTAAGCTTCAAGCTAAATGATGGACTGTACCGAATTGTGACAAGGATCAATGACGTAACCTACCGGATACAGAATGGTGCAAGAGGTACGCCTAAGATCGTCCATGGATCGACTGGCGCGTTATTATAATAATAATGCTCGGGACGAGCATGTCTTAGGAGGGGCAGATTTGCGCGCCACTATTAATGTCTTGTACATGGCAACACTAGTTACCACTAGCGCCCTCTAGTATCGAGTAGCAGAACTAGGAGAGTCAAGATCCTTCTAGAAATTTCTGGGACCGATATGTACTGAACATTCTAGATGTTTCTACAGTAGAAGGCTCTGGAAAGTATCTGAGGAGCTATATAAGGTCGGTATAGACCACGACCGAGTCAGTATTGAACGATGATAAGCGAAGACTCTGAAGCTATACAACTGCGAACTAAAGCGATCTGTAGTAAAATTGTGTTTTGTTATTAGTGTGGTTTAAAGTTGTTATTAGTGTTGTGTTATTAAAGTGTCAATTCTGGTAGTTCACTCCGCAGTTTTTAATTGTCTCAAACCCCAAGCTCGTAACAGTATATATTATTAAATCATATTAATTATAGTTCTAATTTTATTAATTATAATTTATATTTGTCCCACACCGCTTTTTACACGTATATAGTTTTTTTTTCTTTTAAAACGTTTCCCTCACACTAAGATTTTCTCCTGTATCGTGGAGGCAGTTTACAATCACAAATTTCACAAGGACAAACATCCAGACCCGGAACAATTATTTGTAGGCCATACAAATACTTGTTCCGTGCGGGATTCGAACCCGCGGCCCCCAGCGCAGCAATTAGAGCGCTAATAGCTAAGCCACTGCGCCACGGAGCCGTCAAATTATTCCCTTTGTAACGCATACCAATAATAGTTCCCTTTGTAACGCATACCAAACCACATCATTATTACGTTAGTGACATTTTTCTTGTTTCATTAACCACCATCTTTCTAGTTACGTGTGATAGCTTCATTTCGCAGTATAGCTAATTCTACCGCCAAAAATAACTATACAAAAATATAGTAAAGTATATAGACATTTGCTATAACGCTATATTTCGCGACAATCTGTGAAGTTTATATGTGCGACAACAGCCGGCATCCAACTATCGTGGCCGCAGCCGTTGAAACACGAGACAGATAAGCTGAAGTCCAGGTGAGTGCACATGCATTCCTTCACATCTTTCCTGTAGCCCGAATTTAGGGGCGAAATAGTAAATTCGCACCATACAGTCCATTAATTTACTTAAAATCATTATTTTAATAACTCTGAATCAATAGTTCAGCAGTTGGAACAACCAACACGGCATTTTTGGCCATTTGGCAGGAAGACAACGATAGCTGGCCCCTCTCGCTGAATTATAATTTATTTATTTGTGTCAGAGTCCAGGCTACACAACTGTAAATGATGCTGATGAGGCAGAAATTGCAAAATAATACTTATGGCAACAACTCGTCTCATAATAACATTAACAAAATTAGCTAATGTTGTTATCAGTTAGTAATCTGCCCACATTGACCTCATTTTACAAGGTTAAATTGCAATTAATTACCAAATGCCTCAAAGCATTTGTGCAATGAATCCATATTTGCTTAAGCAACCTCATAGTAAGATATAAATCTCTCCTAGTCTCCGTTGAGGCTGTAAACATTAAATCTTGAGATTATTCTTCTTAATACAATAAAAAATTTAAGCTTACTCATAGATAGTCCCTGCATATTTTCTGGGACTTGTAAAAGCGTATAACTACATTATGAAGGAATTACTGACTTTACCAGTAACTCGAATCCGAAAAGCATGTGCTTGTAATAAAAATATTTTTGTTTTTATGAACATACATAAAATATTAGGAAACATAATGAGACGCTAAAGTTAATATATTTATTTCTATAATTTTTTTCTAAGTGGTTCCTTCTACTTAGATTATAATCTCTTCTGGAAAACAAAGATAGTTTCAATTTCAGTCGCATTAACCCATATTAAGATTCCATATACATTATGCTATGGAAATAATTAAAATAAACTAATCTATGTGAGGCCTCTAACCAGTAATCTATGTAAGGTATATTTTTACAGCATATGTTGCAGAACTAAGTGTGCTAGCTAGTTTAGATTCACGTCAACTGTAATTTTGAAAAAAAAATCTGTGAATTCAAAAAGATTCTTCCCTAGTCGAAAGCACACTTTATTCACCGGTTTAACATTCGGTGTTGTAGATGTTGTGCTGATATTAATTTATCACTGATGTTTTTAGAAGAAATACGAGTTTATGAATTATAAAAATTATCAATAATATTAGATTACCTTTTTCTAAAGACTCTTATGATAAGTAATAAAATATGAGATGACAACGGAACACAAAATCAATTAGATATAACTGACTTTTACAGAAACGGAATGATTTCCTATAAATACAGAGCTAGATCACCTTAAATAGAATTCTATACAGCACGTCTTTAAAACGTGACTTAATTTACTTACGTGACTTAAGAATTCTACTTAAGGCTTAAGGCTTCCATCTTAAACATACTCTTGTATGGTGCTGTGACCTGGACGACGTAAGCAAAACCAAAACGTAGTATGAACTCCTACACATGCGCTGCCTAAGTAAGGTTTTGGGAATGCCATGATATGATAGAATATCAAACGAGAAGGTTCTAGAAATTTCACAGCTGCTTAACTTGACCACGCTTCTCAAAGAGAGGCGCTTGCGTTGGCTAGGGCATGTGCACAGAATGAAACCCTCCTGATAACCACGACATGTTCTTCTAGGTGCAGCAAACACAAAAAGAGACTTTAAACAAGAAAAACACGACCGCATTTAAAATTGACTACCGCAACCGGGCCAAGCTTGCAGAAAGACAAAGAGAATGTCGCAAACTTTGCGGTGATCCCTGGTTCGTGGAGTTTTTGGACAAGATATATAAGAGAGATCAAGATGACGCAAAGGCAATATAGTGCCACGTTGCAGCCATATTCTGGTTGTAGGACCGTGCTCTCCCAGAATACCAGCGACAAAAAACAGGTTAATGATAATTATTTAATAGCGTTGACCTTTTTTTAATAGAATAAGGGTGACAAACGAGCACACAATTCACTTGATGGTAAGTGAATGATGTGGCCCGTATACATCTACATTTATTCTGGATTAAGAATCAAAATGCCGATGCGTTGTCACCTGAAGACTAAGATGGAATGCTTCGTTTACAATAAAAGTAGTCTCCAGTTCTCTACACTCAAACACATCAGCATTAAGCTGCTATTTTACACTGGTATCGTGTGGTCCTTCCCCGGTCAAGCCGACCCATTCGTGCTAAAACCATAATATAGCTGCAGCATCGTACGTATACTTTACTTTAATTTACTTATGTAACCACGTGCTACAATGAATAAACTCATTTCAATCACCTCTCTTAATAATCCGCTTTCATTCATTTCAGAATTAATTTATTTAAGACACTATCAGTGTGTATCACATATAATAATATACAAACGAACAATAAATAATATACACGAAAAAAAATCCTACTGCGGACCTATTTTAGTAGTAATTTTCCGCTCATGGCTTAAAATCAAACATTCTCACTTTTAATCTTTGGGATCCATTCCATTTTTTTCATCTATAAATTCTGTGAGGTCTGTAGCAATACGGTTCGTGTAATTTTAACTAACAGTTTAAAATTCCCGTAAGCTTAAAGCTCGCTTTGTTCGTATACAGTGAAATTTAAAGCGTGAATCTGACCGCGAAACGATTATAGATGCAAATTTTACACTAAATTTTTAAATCTTGATCAATTAATTAGGATCGCAACTTTATTTACAGACTAGCTTTTGCCCGCGACTTTGTCCGCATAGATATTATACTTTAAACCATAGTTGATCCATCAGTAATCGCACTTTCATAGTAAATTCCATCACCCTCTTTAGGGATGATTTCCGTGATCAAAGCTATCTTATTTCCTTCCCCGGAACTTAAACTATCCATCTAAATCGGTTCAGCGGCTTAAGCGTGAAGAGGTACATTTGCTCACGCGGCGATGAGCGATGTTTTCCGCCACCTCGCCCGCAGTACGCCCGACCGCCATGCGCGCGCTGGACTGCACAATTTTATATCGTCGTTACTTTTAAAATATTTGACCAAATTACGTGGTTTAAAAGACAAAGTTTATATACATTGAACATCAGAAGCGATTAAAGTATTTATTTTGTTAAAATCCATTTGTTACTGCAAAATTTGCATTGTAAATAAATTATCAAATTTTATTTTATTTATGGTTCACTATTTTGGTAATAATGGCTTACACATAAAAGATGTATACTGTCGCGGACTATTTTGTAGAACTATTTAGGAGAAACAATTCCACCTTACGTTACATTTGTGTAACTCTTGCAGTGTTTGCACCGCACATCATAATAGCTTGCAGATGATAGATTTTTTTTTGACTTACTTAACACTTATCGTTATATTTTGACCAATTTCGATTTCGAAAGATTCGTCGTGCGGGACCCATATAGAGTGGACATGTGTAAAATTTATTGTAAAATTTAATATTGTTGAACATTTGTACTTATATACCTTATCGTCTTGCAAAAAGTGCGAAAATAGTGTGTGTAGCTGTAACAGTGAAGTATTGTGGCCATATCGCTTGTTCACTCGGATCACCTCCGTCCTATTCTCGCATCGCTTCTTTGACTCGCTGCAGCGGGGCGTGCATACTTCACCCTTTCTAAAAAAGGACAGCGTAAATTTTTCGTTTCTGCTATACACATGAAATAACACGATGCAGCGTACTCCACCACCAATAACACCTCCGGCACAGAGGCTAAAATATTTGTCAAATCCAGAACTACCCGAAACGTGTGGCACTGATGATAATACTTTTGTGAGTTTCCTAAATGCAAGCAGACTGATAATAAAAGTATTAAGCCGATACTGGAGTTCGTTGAGCAAAAAATAAACGATCAGCTCGGTTCATGGAAATTACAGTTGGACATCACCATTGCCGAAAGTATCAGAAATTCATTCGATTCAGTTATTGATAGAGAGCTAAAGAAAATATCAGCGACAATAAGTAACTCTTTTAAAGAGTTAGGAAATAGATTGGATACAATCGACATATCCTTATCTTATACGGTGGAAAGACAGGATAATATTGAAACGCATCTGACACAGGTAGAAAGCCAGCTGAGATCGAGCGATGATGTAACCAGCCAGGTTAACTTATTACAAGATAAAACTGATGCAATAGAGCTACAGGCACGGCTTTATAACGTTGAGATTGCTAACTTATCAGATCGACGTGATGAAAACCCTCTATCTATTATTGAGAAGATTGGCTGTGTCATCAAATTCCCTGTCAACAAATCGAACATTGTATCAGTCCATAGCCACCACATCATTCGTGTACATCAACGAACATTTTTTTGATTGTGCCGTCAACAAGCCAGTAAGCACAATTATAAATTCACTTGGATAAAGCACGGTATTGTTTTGGTCCGTAAAACTGAGACATCTCCTATTTCTGCCGTGCGAAGCGAGCAAGACCTCAAGAAAATTAAATCCGTAGTTATCTTTTCTACTGATATTGTTTTGTCTTAGCTATACTTATATTAATAATGAATGTTCAACCACGGGACTGTCGGGCGAATACTGTGCATGTTTACTAAAATCAAACTCGTTATCTACAGATGTGTGTCAAGTAGAAAATATTTAATATATTTTTACTGGTTACTATTTAAACTTATTTATATAATTACCATATCAAGGTGATTCTGGTATGCAGTAATCTATAATAACCACAATCTAAATAGTCTTTTTTATAATTTTAACTACCTTTTACTAACAACACATAATATTGTTATATTATATTTAAAAATGGATAAGAATATTTCTATCTACTACCAGAATTGTCGTGGTCTCAGAACCAAACTACATACTTTTTTTATGAAAATACTTACTCAATCATACGATATAATAATACTAACCATAACCGAAAACGAATACATAGACAATAGGTATAGGGTATTCCGCGCGGATCAAGATCGAGCGGGAAGCGGCCGCTGTGACGGAGGTGGCGTGTTGATTGCGATCCAGCGCACACTGTGCTCAGCCGGCTGCACTCCCACCCGTTATCGATCAAATACTCATCGAAGTTTAGTTGCGAAAAGTTGTGTGGCGGCGCTGTCGTCGCGCCACAAGCGAAATACGTCGAAGCCTTAATCGCGCTATCAAAGTTCCGAATTAAAAACAGTATATATAGAATAGTTCCGAACTACCACTTGATCACCTTGCCCGGCGGGAGATCTCCCCTTTTCCTTCCACTGCCACAGTGGTGACCAACCGACGTGATATGAACACGCAACCCCAACAGCCTTCGAAAAACTACCTTCAAACCTTCGTCATCGTCCTCAAGTACCCCATTCATTCGCTCCCGAGCAGATATTGTCTGCAGTCTTCACATTCTGCAAGCCGTCTAGCTTTACAAAGGTTCATCGCAGCACTGGAATAATAATGCTTCCTGTTCCTTCAAGCTACTCTCGCTACAGTGTTCGGCACGGCTCTGAGCCTTACTGCTCGCCTCTGCTTCCGGCACTCTCGCAGATTACTTGCTCTTCTTGACTCACTGCAGACTACAAGGCAATTCCCTGGCACATTCGTCGACATCTAGACTGCAATATCGACCTCCGGTCTGAGCAGGGGTGATGGCGGCGCTGTCATCGTGCCACAAGCGAAATACGTCGAAGCCTAAATCACGCTATCAAAGTTCCGAATTAAAAACAGTATATATAGAATAGCTCCGAACTACCACTCGTAGCGTTGACCGCTCCCCGGGCAGAACACCTTGCCCGGCGGGAGATCTCCCCTTTTCCTTCTACGGCTACAGTTGTTTCTTTATAGGGGCAGTTTACATTCCGCCAAAATAATGCCACGAGGTTTATCTTAGTTACTTAACTATGTTACAAAATAAGTTGCTTGACGAGAATACTAGTGTAACAGATGATTTTATTGTTGATTTGACTTTAATTTACCTGACTTAGTTTGGATGAATAATGAATCCTATTGGCAATATCCTTGTATCAGTGATCTTAACCAATCTCACATACAAATTAATAATTTTATGGCGGTATTAAATTGCTATCAATTAAACTCTAATGACAAAGACCATATTTTGGATCTTCTTTCACTAATAAAACAGACTGCGAGTTATCACCGATATCAAATGCATTAGTTCCTGCGGATAAACATCACCCACCTTTTTGTGTGTCGGTTGCATATGATGCAAATCATGGATACATACGGCTTAAACCATATCTCAACTACTGTTACAGAAACGCGGACTATGATGAAATTATGCAAAAATTAGCGAATATTGATTGGGATGCCTTATTTTTAAATAAAATGCTGATGAAACGGTTTCATTTTTTAGAAAAACTTACAGTATTATTGATTTCGATGTACCCAAAAAATATATTAGGTCGTCTTCGTATCCTGCCTGATTTACTCCTAAATTATAAAACTATTCAATAAAAAAAAATTGAACTTATGTTAAAATGAAAAAATATAACAATAATTCAAATTATAATATATTTTCAATATATAGAAAATAGTTTAAAACATTACCAGAAAAATACTACAAAATATACTTGTGAAGGTTGAAAATAACATAAAATATAACATTAAATACTTTTGAAAGTTTATAATATCTCAACGCCGTAACATTTCAGAAATCCCAAGTAGTGTACAATATAAAGGTTCTATTGCTTATAGTCCAAAAGAGTCTTGCAATCTACATATTAGCAAGTTCTTTCATTCTGTGTTTTAACGATCATCTGTTTTAGATGATTTCGATATTGATGATATTTGCATACCATTCGAAAATACATCTGACATTACTCATTCATAACATCAAAGTGACCAGATTTCAGGTACGTAAAGCCCTGCAAATGTTAAATATATCGAAGGGCACTGGAATGGATAACATACCGGTTTTTTCTTCAAGGAAACTGCATCTGTTATTGATCTTCCTTTATGTTATCTTTACAATAAATGCTTATCCGATGCAATATTTCCTGACATTTGAAAAAGTGCAAGAATAGTCCCAGTTTTCAAGGATGATCAAATGGAAAAAGTGACGTTATGAATTATCGACCAATATCTATACTGCCCATTCTTTCTAAAGTCTTTGAGCGTTTGTTGCATGACGCTATTTAGGTTATGTTTATATATGTATTAGAGTTTGTCAATTGGCGATCTGCAATAACTAATCTTATAACTTACACATCAGATTTGTTTAACGCGCTTACACCAACACACAAACTTACAGTATTTATACTGATTTCCGGAAAGCATTTGACACTGTTGATCATAAAATACTATTGGAGAAGATTGCTTTCAATGGTATACGCGGAAATCTCTGGCGGGGGTTTAAGTCGTATGTCTCTAATATAACGCAGAGGGTTGTTATCAAGGGTTTGGAGTCCGATGTTACTAATGTCACTTCTGGCGTCCCACAGGGCTCTATTTTGGGTCCTCCTTGTTTGTGATCTTCATAAATGATGTTAAAAATTGCTTTAAAAATAATCGGTTCCTATTATATGCTGATGATCTCAAAATATACCAATGCATCGATAGGATGGAGGATCACTATTTGCTTCATGAAGACTTTGACAGATTTAACAATTACTGTGCTCTTAATAATTTACGACTCAACTTAAGTAAATGTAAAGTAATCACTTTCACAAAAAAACGGAATATAAGCTACTTTAACTATTCTCTTAATGGTACAAATATTGTAAGGGTGAATAATATAATGGATTTTGGAGTGAATTTTGATAGCAAATTACATTTTTACATTCATATACAAAATATAATTAGTAAAGCTTTTAAAATGTACGGACTTGTTATACGTTCTTCTATTGAATTTAGAAAACCCATCACTTTAATATATCTTTTTAAATCCCTGGTTAGTTCTCAATTGGAGTACGGAGTGTCTATAGGGAACCCACTTTATAAAAAATATAATCATAGCATTGAAATGGTACAATAAAAGTTCTTGCGTCGCGTTAATTACAAATGTCACCGTAAGCGTTTATCGTATGTCTTCCTTTAAAAAAACATAAACTATTAGACTTGAGGCAAGATTACTTTGTGATCTGTGCAATCACAAGTATGATTGCACAGATATACATAATTAATCGTATTAGTTACTCCGTACCACCTCGCGCAAATTAAGGATACTCACCCTGTAGATATATGCTTTGTCAGCACATCGCATAGCATAGCAACAAGTTGAATGGGTTGACTCAGCATTTACTTTACATGTGTATAAAATATTGCAAAATACATAATATAAAATATTGCAAAATATAAGACATGTTCTAGAATAAATTATGCTGACATCTATTAGAATAAGTTAGACGACATTCTTTGTTTCCTGTTGTTTCAAACTAGCTTTATAAATTATATTGAATATTGCAAAATGCATAATAAGATTCTCTGGAACAAATTATGCTGACGTTCATGAGAAGAAGTTTTGTTCCCAGATGTTTCCAACTATATATAATTTATAATCCATTTTTATTGTCAATCTGTTCTCAGACTTCGCTCGATAATCACTGTGTCTCTGTTGTATTCAATAAAAATTATATTTTTATTGAATAGTGTATTAATTCCTTGACTCCACGTATGCGTTCTTTGCATCCTCGCTCACTCTTTCCCGTGCCAAGATCTTGGACAAACGCCGGTATCCTATCGCCCCTCCATCGTATGGTTACACATACAACAAAAAAAATCAGTATATTTATTTTCTTGCAGTACCAGATTTTGCTGTTGCACGTATGGGCCGGCTCGAGCCGGGTTGGTACCACGACCTCACAGAATACCGGCGTGAAGTGGAAGCTCTGCTTTTGCGTTTCGTCTGGTGAGTGCAGGTGACCGGAGGCTACCTAAGACTACCCCAGGAGGGTACCAGCACCCCTGGAGAATCCCTCGCTGAGCATCCACGACCATGCTACTCCACTACTGAGCGTGGGTTCAGGCTACCCTGCCATTCTGGGGAAAAATTCCGCTCAAAACAATAACTGCTCGGGCAAACTGAGCAACAAGACTATGACCCCGCACGCTATCCGTGGATTTCTGCAACATCATGGGACTTCACTGAACCTAAACGCCGTCCACTACCATCTCGAGACGGCGAAGCCGGCCCTGCTCTTTCTGACCGAGAAGCAGGTGTACTCTCCAGCTGATACTTCGTATCTCCCTACCTGGGTACAAATTGAATACTCCTTTGTGCCTCGGGCTGGAGTTTGCGTATACGTCAGAGAGGACATTTCTGTTCTCAACGCCTCGGCAGTCTTGAAGGTTCGGACCTGTCCATCCTTTGGCTACGCGTAGATAGCGACGACCATCCGCGCGTCTACGGGTGCCTCTATAGGTCCCATAGCGGTAATGCTGAAACATACCGACTCATCGAGCACGTCAAACACACAGATTCCTTGCTACAACAGGTCCCATCCGCACCACGCCAAATGGCTCGGTTCACGTTTAACCGATCATGTGGGGAGATCTGTTTATGACTTTGCCTTGGCATATGGTCTGACACAACTGGTTACTTCGCCTACGCGTATTCCAGATGTGGAGGATCATACACCTTCCCTGTTGGACCTTCTGCTGACCTCTCATCCGGACGGATATCAGATTCCCCTCGGCTCTTCGGACCATTGTCTGATCCGAAATGGTGCCACTCACGCCTCGCGGTTGCGTTCTGCAGGTTGCCGCCGTGTTTGGCATTACAGGTCGGGACGGAATGCGGTCTTTCTTTGCATCCTACCCATGGGTTTGCTTCTCGCCGGATGATCCCAGCGCTGTTGCTGACTTTGTCACTGATCTGGTGCTACAGGTTATGGAATTATTTATTCCATCATCTGTGGTACCCATCGAGGCAGATCGCAGCTTTGGTTTGGTCGCTCCCAAGACTGCATTACGCAGCAAGCAGGAGTGCTATCAGGCCTGGGCTGAGGCTCGGCGGCTCGGAATGTAAACACCAGCATGCTTAAAAGAAGTATAACTTCGCCTTCAGGTCCTTCAAAGTGTATTGCCGAGGCAAAGTCAGAGCACATAGGCAGAATTGGCGAGAAACTAGTTCGCCTTCCTTCGGGAACCCGTGCATTCTGGTCTCGCAAGGCTGTCCAAGTGAATTTCTGTGTTTCATCACTACCATCTTTGCATAGAGGACGACCACTGGCCCACGCCAAAAGAGAAAGCCGACCTTTAGGCTCACTTTTGCGTCCAACTCGACTCTGATGACGGGGAACATACCGCCGAACATCCCGCGGTGTGAGTGCTCCATGCTGGATGTGCGGTCTTCACAGCGCTCGGTTCGCAAAAGCATCTCTCCCTGACATCCACAAGTCGAGTGGGCCTGACGGAATCCCCCAATTGTGCTGAGAGGACGTGTGCTCCGAGTTGGCACCGGTTCTAACGCGTTCTTCCGGAACTCCTACTCCCTAGGCGTAGTCCTGAATTCATGGAAGACAGCTTTTATCCAACTGATCCCTAAAGAAGGCGACTGTCAGACCTGTCCAACTACAGGCCTATCGCCATCACCCCTTGTTCTCCAAAATAATGGAGTCCGTTATAAACTGCCAGCTCATGGTACCTTGAGGATCACCAGCTGATTAGTGACCGCCAACACGGTTTTCGTCGGGGTCGATCAGCTGGTGATCTTCTGGTCTACCTGACTCATAGATGGGCGGAGGCAGTAGAGTCCAAGGGGAGGCATCATTGTTAGTTTGGACATTGCGAAGGCTTTCGATCGGGTTTGGCACAAAGCGCCTGAAGCCCTCCTATAGGCTTCCGAGAAATTGTGCAATTGATCACCAGATTTCTTGCAGATCGGAGCATCAAGGTCGTTGTAGACGCATGCCCCGACTGCAAGCCCATAACGCTGGTGTTCCACAAGGCTGCGTGCTATCATCAACGCTGTTTCTTCTGCATATCAATGATATGTTGCAAACCGGTAGCATTCATTGCTATGCGGATGATAGCATCTATACGCCGGCCGTGCGAATATTTCTCAGGAAAACGTCGCCGAGTACCGGAACAAACTTGTGTTCGAAGTCGAGTCTTTGCTGAACAAAGTCTGATCGGGGCGACTAAATCTAGTCCAGTTTAATCCTCAGAAGACACAAATTTGCGCGTTTACCGCCAAAAGAACCCTTTGTCGTATCCTCAGTTTCAAGGCACTTTGTTGCCTCAGCCAGTATCGGAATCCTCGGCGTCGACATATCGAGTGACGTGCAGTTTCGCGGGCACTTGAAAGAAGCCAAATTGGCCTCTAAAAGCTTGGCGTGCTGAGCAGAGCGAGACAGTATTTCATGCCGGCACAACGCCTGCAAATTTACAAAGCGCAGGTTCAGCCTCACATGGAATACTGTTCCCATCTCTGGGCTGGGGCTCCCCAGTGCCAGCTTCTTCCACTTGACCGCATCCAGCACAGAGCGGCTCGAATCGTCGACGACCGAGTTTAACATGTATGGAGGAGAGGTTAGATTTTTGTTTTGAATAAAACTATTTTTACGGATTTCATCGCGTTTAATTGTACTTATTTTGATTCCCGACGTTTCGGGTGCTTTAGAGCACCCATGGTCACGGGGGGGACTGAGGTGTTTGACGTCCCAATGTCGTAGTTAGCCCGGCTACATTCAGTTTCTTGAATATAAATTTTTGGTCCGATCTACGCAGAATGAGCTTAAAGTATCTTGAAGTCTTGCAGTGGTATGCTTGGGTTTGGATTTAATTTTGTTAATTATAGGATCCCCAGCAGATGCAGCAGCACTCCATCCATCTTTAATTTCAGTAGCCCTGCGTATCATCCGTGGTAGGAATCGGTGTTCTTTGCGAGGATTTGTGGTCTATCAAATCTGATGTAATGCGGGGACGATCTTGAACATGTTCTCAGACTTTGTGCTCTCGAAACAAAGATTTTCCACGGTAGCTAATCAGATGGATGATGGTGCGATTCACCATTTAAATATCGGTTGGTATGGGTCTTTTTCCTATACACAGTGTGACCAATAGTGTTATCAGGATTTGATGACTAAAAACATCTAGGAAAGCTAAAGAATTGTTTGCCTCAACTCCATTGTGAATTGTATTTTAGAATTTATGGAATTGTGGTTTAAAAATGCAGTTACTTTGTCAGATGGTAAAATTGTGAAAGTGTCGTCTACGTACCGCTTGTAGAATCTTGGATATACAGGAGCAGTAAGAAGGCTTTTCCTCAAAGTCCTCCATGAATACAAACGGCGACTATGGGAGATACGTGAGCCCATTGCTACGCCATCTACTTGCTTGTAGAACTCCTCCTTGCACAATAGATAGCCAGATGTAAGGCAGTGTTTTAGTATTTTTGCATATTCTGTAGGCATGTTGTATTCTTCTAGCTTCTTTGTTACAATTGAGATGCAGTCTTCAATAGGTAAGCTAAATAGTGACTGAACATCAAACTGACCATAGTTTCATTGTCAGCGAGATGTAGGTCTTTATCTCACTAACAAAATGGTACGAATCCTTCGTGTGTGCTCTGGTTTGTCCTCTCAGCGTTGACAGAACTTTTGCCAAGTGTTGACATGAGAAAGTTGGTGAGTCGATCTGGCTCACTATAGACGTAACCCCATAGGACGTAAACGCTCCACTACGTCCTATAGTGAGCCATATCGACTCACCAACTGAAATTAAAACACATCTTAATTTCAATAGAGAAGATGGATGGGTGCTGCCATCTGCTTGGGATCCTATAATTGATAAAATTAAATTCAAACCAAGCATACCACTGCAAGACTTCAAGATACTGTAAGCTCATTCTGCGTAGATCGGACCAAAAATTTATATTCAAAAACTGAAGGTAGCTGGCTAACTACGACATTGGGACGTCAAACACCTCAGTCCCCACCCGTGACCATGGTGCTGTAAAGCACCCGAAACGTTGGGAATCAAAATTAGTACAATTAAACGCGATGAAATCCGTAAAAATAGTTTTATTCAAAACAAAAATCTAACCTCTCCTCCATACATGTTAAAATAATATTTTGAAAATTAAGATATTTTTTTTACAAAATTAAGTCCCTCACATAATTATTATATGTTTTATACTCTAAGTGTGACCATCGTCGTTGATTTTACGATTTAAATAAGAAATTGTAATAGAACATACGCTTTAGCATAATATATTTAGACGGTAAGCTTGTCTGTGGTTCTCTAAATAAATTTTTAAAAAAATCACACGATATCTTAATTGATTATAGTCTATGTGCTGTTCTGATGTATGAGCTATATTATTGTAAAGTTTCATTAAAATACATTTAGTAGTTTTTGCGTGTAAGAGTAACAAACATCCATACGTCCATACATCCTAATAAACTTTCACTTTTATAATATTAGTAGGATACATTACTTATCATTAGCTCGATTTGTTTTATATTCAGGTTTTCTATTATTGTTTTAACATCTACACATATAAATAAAATTGAAGTTTCTGTCTGTCATATCGAAATAATTGCCGTTTATTAGTTATATGCATGCTATTTAGACATGAGTTACCAAATTAAAAAAAATTGTCTGTCTGTCTGTCCGGGCTAATTTTCAAAATGTCTTTCGAAATTTCTCTATGACGTTTAGATTTTATAGAACGTCGCCATATTATCGATAATTAGTTTATTTAAGAAATCTGTGGTTGCCAACCAGCCTTTTAAGCGTGGCAACTATGGCAAAATCTCTCTTATGTGGAAATATGTGGGAGAGGCTTATTTTCAGCAGTGGACTTTTATAAGCTGTAAGAGATAGATGCCTAATTAGATGAGTGACGTCGCGATCGGTATTTTTTCTTCTTCTTTATAAGCCCGTAAAAGTGAACTGTTGGACATGGGCCTCTCCCGTTGTAAGGACTATTTGCGTTAATAGTTGCTTGGCAGGCAGATTGACGAACGTGGTACCAAACGAACGCCTTGGACACTCAATCCCATTAAAAATGTTGAATCCAAATTGAACGAACTTTGGAAATCAGCATTACCAGTGTGACGTTATCGGCACCGACCCTGGTGATCATCAAACCGACGTAATGATTAAACTTTCTAGCAATACGCTAGCATTCTTCGATAGGCTTTAGTCCAGCATTAGACTTAAAAAGTCTTTTGATGTGTTGGTTTCTTTTATTCATTCCTTACAACCTATCAGAAATCCTTTGCTGAACATAGGCCGCCCCTCTCCATAGAAGGATTGCCTCGTAGAGAGTATATTTGCCATATTTGCTAATCTTAGTAGGCGTGTTGGCAGCCAGTTTTGGTTGAGTTTTCATTAACCATTCTGAGCCGGTGCTTGGCTAAACTTTGCTTGACCATGCTTGAATATGATGCAGCCGAACATGGTAAAGCGCACCAGCATCTGCTGGTAAATCATTCCAATTCTTTGCTTTAGGCATATCAACAACAAGCAAACCGTTTAATACGGATGCCTGATAAGCCGTCAACGAAGGAGTGGAAACAGTGAAAGCGTCTGGTTGTCCAATGGTGGAAGGGAGAATTATGCAACTCCCGAACTGAATACTCTCCGAAATGTATCCTGAAGAACATTGAAAGACCGGCTACTTTGCGCCTGTGCTCAAGACTCAGGTTCGGGACACAGATAAGTATTTCAACACGCCTCTCTGGAAGCTGTTACTTGGAAGATGCTGTTGCCCATCACCTGTTTTAGTATCTCTGTCGAATCTTACGACATCCATGAAACTTTATGGTGTAGTGGATTATTTTACGCCAACACTACACGACAAGCGATGTGTTATTGTGATCTTATAATTTGTTTTTATTTCAAAAAGTAATAAAAGAATTTAAAAAAGAAAACTTATATAACACATATTAATCAAGAGCTGTGATGATCCTAATGAGAATACTAGATGGTAGTCATGAAATAGTTATATTATCATCGTTCTCAATACGTCTGCCAAATTTCATATTTTTAAAACATTCCGAAGTGGGTATAAAATTAATTATAAAATTATATTACATATATACATACGTTTTCCCTCGAGGTCACTCAGCTGGTGATCTTCTTGTCTACCTGACTTAAAGATGGGCGGAGGCAAAGGGGGAGGCCCTGGCGGTTAGTTTGCACATTGCGAAGACCTTCGATCGAATTTGGTACATAGCGTTTCTTACGAAGCTTCCCTCTTATGGGTTTCCCGAGAAATTATGCAATTGGGTCATCAGTTTTCTTACAGAGTATTAAGAACGTAGTCGACGGTGCATGCTCTGACTCCAAGCCTGTAAATACTGCTGTTCCACAAGGCTGCTCTGCTACCCTGTTCCTTCTGGATATCAATGATATGTTGTATACTAATAAAATTCATTTTAATGCAGAATGGCGATGCTTTATTCATTGGTGGAGCTAATATTTCTCGGAAACACGTAGTCGAGTGGCTGAACAAACTTGTGTCTGAAGTAGAGTCTTTATTGAATAAAGTCTCGGATTAGGGGCAAATAAATCTAGTCTAGTTTAATCCCCAAAAGGCACAGGTTTGCGTGTTTACCGGAAGAAAGAACCCCTTTGAAGTATCTGTTCAATTTCAGGGCACTCCCCTCGTTGCCTCAGCCAGCTTCTGAATCCTTAGCGTCGACATTTCGAGACATGTACAGGTCCGCAGTTACTTGGGTGGAAGGCTAAACTGGCATCAAAAAAGCTTGGTGTGCTCAGTAGATCGAGACGGTATTTTATGCCGGCTCACCACTTGCAGCTTATCAAAGCGCAGCTTCGGCCTCATAAGGAATACTGTTCTCATCCCTGGGCCGGGGCACTCCAATATCAGCTCCTTCCACTTGACCGATATTCAACGGAGAGAGGCCCGAATCGTCGACTGCAACTCTGTGCATTTTTTACCGCATATACCACGAGGAGTGGTCAGTGGAATTGTTCGAATTAATTCCAGCTGCTGAATTCCACCACCTTACAGTGAGACAGAACTCGAAATTCGATCCTCATCATCTCAATGGCTGGCGGTCCACTACTGTGTGATTCACGCGGAATCGTCTATCCCGCACGACCATACAGTGGAATTTAGTTTTTCAGGACCGATACAACTTAGGAAGCTACAAGAAAAGAGCCTACTCATTTCTAAAAGGCTGGCAACACACCTGTTTTCCCAAGGTGTTGCAAATGTTCATGGGTGACGGTGATCACTTACTATCAGGTGAGCCGTATGCTGGTTTGCCTACTCATAAAAAAACATATATACATACATTCTGGTGAAACTAATATAAACATGTTAAAATAGCTATTTTTAAATAAATAAATAAAACATCCCAGGAGATTTACTAACAATTTAAATGATTGATTGAAACAAATTCACAGTTTTAAAACAAGACGATGGAATATTTGGATTCAACCATTTGTCATGCACGTGTGTGTGAAATTGCGACGCCAACTTTCACACTGAAGTTAGATTAGTTTTGATTGTTTCACAAAAAGTACTTTGTTTTTGATTTTGTAAATAAAACAACAGACCTTTATTTATAAAGAAGATTTTAATTATTATGTTTTACATTTTTTCTTATATATAAATATATTTATATTATTTTCTCATATTATAAATTTTAATCATATCTTATAATTGATCATGTCTATGACGAAATTATACCTTAAATTAATTAAAAAGGTATCAATTTTTTCCCATTTTCCAAAATTGAACATCCTATAAAATCGCCGTCAATTGTCCCGTAAAATAAAGTTTCATACAAACTGTAACAATCTATTTCACCCTCTTAGGCGTCGTATTTAAATCTTAGTGGATGTCTACGTTATAAAAGGTAGCTACCGTCCATATTTCTAACTTCTACGTCAAGCGGTTTAGGCTGTGCGTTGATAAATGAGTCAGTCACTCAGAAAATCTTATATTAAAAAGAGGATACAGTAGATAAATAGTAAACAGTGAGTGACACCTGTCGGTAAATGGGAAAACTAAATCTGCGGCTAATTAAATTCCATCCTCCAGCCCCGAGGTTGAATAAAGATCTTAAATGATTAATGGCAGAAAGAATGACGCAAAGTCAAGATACAGGTCATCTCCAAAGAATGACAGGATTCGGGAGAAGTACAGACTCAATTTAAACTAAAAATTTAATAACAAATTAATTCCTTTTGTTCAAGAAATAACATCCTCAATCCTCTAGAATCTGGCTTTTGATATTATCATAGTACGACTACGGCGTTATACAAAATCACGGAGGACATTCGCCACGGTATGAATAATTAATCATCAAGTATTAGTGTTGTTGGATTTTAGCAATGCCTTAAAATTTTTGTTTTGGCATCTGTATCGATAGTATAGTATAGCCCAGTTCAAATTTAAAAATAATAATTAAATGTACAGAAATCGTTTTGTTAGAGTTTTATAGATAGATATAGTTATAGAATAGATATAGATATAGAATATAGATAAAAATGCAAGTTTTTATTACGTGTAAATTACAAAATTTGTGATGAAAAAAATACTCTTCTAACAGTAATTTCGCTAACAAAGTTAGATGCCTAAATACAAGTCGCTCCCGTTAGGCCGGGTCTTGGAAGTTTTGGTACTTCGCAAACTAACTCAAATTCATCCTTGACCACATCAAAGCTTTGATCAAGTTTGGCAAGAGTCAGTGTGCGTGAGGAATAAATTAGTGTTACGTGTCATGAATTTTATTGATGTTTGATGTTCGGTTAGATTAATGTCTAACAAACTCTTTACAATGTTTGCTCTCAATGACTTCAGAATTAATGTTAAACCAGACTCAGAGATACTTTTTTATAGAATGAGATGAAACAGAAACAGAAACTTTTTTAGTCAATATAGATTAAAGGTAATACTTATTTAAAGTCACTCTTTTGTTTAATTTACCATTGAGATGAACGCCCTCGGGGGTTAAAGGCGTGACGCTATGTATGTACGTATGTATTTATAATTGTAAACTATGATGCGTGTGTTTATTAGTCCTCAGGGGAGACAATGCATTGTCACCACAATTTTATAAAAAAAGTTTTTTATTGCTGTCGTGCATCGCAGTTTTAATATTACTAAAATAACATTCAAAATTATTCGTAGCTACTATGTAATCAGCGATTCAATATTTAAGATTTGTCAAAAGCCGCATTTGTTGATGAGTGTGTTTTAAGCTAGGGCTTTGATGGACAAGTTTTTCCTTTTAAATAAACTTTGTAATGTCACTTGTGATTGTACAAAACTTTGTAATGTATAATCGAACAAAACAAATGGTAGGCAACACGCTTCCAATAATAATTCCTAAAAAATATAAGCTTTTTTAACCAACTTTAAAAAAGGAGAAAAGTCGCAATTCGACTGTATTTCTTTTTAGCGTAATGTTTTTTGAATCTATGTATTTTATTAGGTAGTTGTGGTTAGATTCTTATAGTTAAAGTGACATAGAGTATAATATTTAAATTATTTTCTTTTTAATAGCCATTTTACGTAGTCAGATTTTTTTAAATTACTTTAATTCAATTATAATGATTATTTTATTGTTAAATAAATTATACCACAAGGTTGGTTTAAATGCGATTAAATAAATTCTATCCCTAAGGGTGGAAAAATAGTGGATGAAATTATTAATGTACTGTATAGACAACATATGAAATTATTTTATGCCTTTTAGTTAATTGCTGTAGGTTTTTACTTCTCATTAAAAGTTTAATTAATTTTTATCATAATTACAGTCCGTCACCACTTGTAAATATTTGCCTCTATCAAATACTGCATCAACACACGGTCATTGATTTGCATATCATACCAGGTCATCACTGCATGTAGTAGAGGCGACCCTCGGTGACTCCGCTTATCGGTACGCGGCTGCCACTAGGGTATCTTTCTTCCCCGTCGCTTATCAGTTCTTCGAGCTTTATGGCTGGCCAATTACCACTTCAGTTTACTGATCCGCTTTGATTTAATTTAATATCTTTCTTAACAAACACATTCCTATCTTGTCACAAACACTTAAATTTCATCTGGAGATATAAAATCAATATTAAATTTTTATAGTGCTCCATGAGCCGTGGTAGCTCAGATGGTTAGCGCTTGCTGTAAATTTTACAGTACGCGAGCAACCTGGGTTCGATCCCCGCCGGCATCAATGAAATTGTTAACACTTTGACAGCTACATTTTGTAGCGTCCCTGTACGCCGGCCATTTACGGCATTTTGTAAGTTTTATTTAAAAGAACTAAAGAAGTAATGAAAATATTTGCTTTTTTCGTATATTCTAGAATAACTAAATTATTTTTATAAAAACAAAGTAAATTAATTTTTATTTTATTTAAAAACCAAAACAACAATACCCATTTTCTACAAAAAGAAAACTCTACATAAATAAGTCCGCGATTACGTGGGTTTTTCAATCCTACACCGTGAAATCTTTTAATATGATACCTTTCAAAGCAGGGATAGTGGCAGAGTGGAAATTACATGCTGGACAGTAACATCTTCTTCCATCATTTCATGGCCTTCCGTGAAGGTAATAATATGACACGTGCTGGTCATTTTGCGTGTCTGCGATTGCGCGCTCAGCGACTCGACGCATTCCTTGCAATCCTCCTTTGCACCCCACTGCACCTCCTTACGTAAATTAACCTATGGGTGTGTAGCTAAAGAAAGTAGCTTTTAATGGAATAACCACTGACCCCAAAATTCCTTTAATTTTTAGAATAAAATCAAGAAATTCGGATGACGCTGGAGTCGTGATCGGCGTACGGAACAAAACTGAGCGGGTACGACCCAGGGTCGTGATCAGCTGTCAAAGTGTTAATTGCAATTTTAAGTGTTGATTTACCACGTACTCGGCGGTGAAGGAAAACATCGTGAGGAAACCTGCGTCTCTGAGAAATAAGAAAAAATATTTCGAACACATGTGAAGTTCGCCAACACGTATTGGGGCAACGCGGCGGACATTTCTTGCCTGAAGGCACAGACCTCTCAGAAATGAGAAGAGGTCTGTGCCAGTAGTTGGTACATATATAGGCTGTAACTTTAACTTTTTAGTCCTCCATTTTATACTTAGACTTCTTTCTGTATGTACTGTATACGCTTACAAAAAAAAAGGATAAAATATTATATTCTGCCCAAAAACGAAGGTTTTTTGAATATTAACTTTGGCACAATCTACGCAGAACGAGCTTGCAGTACCTTGATATCTTACATTATTTATAATGTTCATAATATGTATATTTTTCTTTTCTTAAACTTGAATCCGAACCAATTGCTTTTATTAAATGAAATAAAAGTCTTGAAAGTTCTAAGAGTTCAATTATATGTCTATGTATGAAATTTCATAATTTAATCATTGTCCATATTTTAACGAATAAGAGTGACAAACGAGCACACAGTCCACCTGATGGTAAGTGAATGCTGTATTCGCAGCACATGGATATCAACATCTATCCTTGATTAAGAATCAAAATGGATATTTGTTGCCACCCCTGGGGATACAGACATACATCATACAGTAAATGGGTCTCCGATTATCTACACTCACATATAGGAATTAGAGCATTAAGCTGCTGTTTCACGATGTTATTCTGTGAGAGCGTGGTCCAAACCACCTGGTCGGACTGAACCATTCGTACTACAACAACCACAATATAGCTGCAGCGTGGCTCTACCACGCAAAAATGTATGACAATATTATTATTGGTAAAAGATCATTTTGGCAATGAAATAAATGAATCGTAAGGGAAAAGGAAACATTGAAGTCAAATTAGTAGCGTGTAGCGTCTATTTATTGACTTAATCTTTTTGAAAAATCATTTGAGAGACTTTTGATAGACTGGATCGAAGGCCTTCCCCACAAAATTCCTCAGGGGGGGGGGTCCACCTCGTTGCCTCATTGGCAGGTGGATTGGAAACCGCAGTTGCAGTGAGAAATCATACATGCAGGTGGCTCAGGACGCATTCCTTGGGGAGGCCTATGTTCAGCAGTGGACTTGTAAAGAGCTGTAATGATGATGAATAAAAGTATAAAACTTTTTTCAAAAATTAATTATATCCCACGAAAAGTGGCCACGTCGAACGACGTTCGGGGTTGTCAACTTCGCCGATAAAAGAATTGAGATATGAATGGGTGCCAAGCTGCATAGCAGAACGTTGTATATCCCTATAGAACCTATGATTAAAGCAACTGCTATCTTATTTATAATGTTAATATTTAATATTGAATAAAAAATTCTACTTCGATTTCTACAGGGTATAGATAGAGAATATCATATTTTATGTAATATAATTTTAAATATTTGCACACATAATATATCTTACTTTGAAAAAGCCATCTAATTTAGAAGGCAGTTTAATCGCCCACCAAAAGTCATAAATCAAAGCTCTATTATTTTTAAAGCACCCATAGATTAATGATTGAATTAAGATCTGAGAAACTTTTGATGAATCTTTATGTCGCAGATAGAGAGCAACAACAAAAAAGACGTTTTAAGTATATTATTTTCCGATCTTATTTCTTTTGTTTATTTAGAAATTTATTGTCAAAACTATGTTAACTGATGAGATGAGCTCACCTGTAACTAGTATATATATAATTGTCGCTGATATATTCATGAAGGACTTTGAGGAGAAAGCCCTTCTTACTGCTCCTGTAAATCCAAGATTCTAAAAGCGGTACGTAGAAGACACTTTCACAATTTTACCATCTGATAAAGTAACTGCATTTTTAGACCACTTTAATTCCATAAACTATAAAATACAATTCACAATGGAGTTAGAGGCAAACAATTATTTAGGTTTCCTAGATGTTTTAGTCATCCGAAATCCTGATAACACTATTAGTCACACTGTGTATACGAAATAGACCCATACCAATCGTTATTTCAATGGTGAATCTCACCATCATCCATCACAGTTAGCTACCGTGGGAAAATCTTTGTTTCAGAGAGCACGAGGTATCTGTGACAGAAAACATCTGGCCGCCGAGCTTCAGCACATCGAGCAAGTATTGCAAGACAACAAGCTTCGGGTCCCGTGCCTACGTCACAGTGACCGAGTGAAGCCGGCCACAGTCGATCGTGTGCCTGCTGTACTACCCTATGTCAGAGGAGTCACAGACAAGGTTGGTTACATCTTGAAACATACTTCAAGCCGCCGAAGAAGATTAGTCAATGTTTACCATCCATCAAGTGTAATATCCCTCTACAAGATGCAGGAATGTACAACCTTGATTGCGAATGTGGTCTCTCTTACATAGGACAAATAAAAATATCTATTAAAATCCGCGTGAAAGAATATAGCTGACGTGAGGCACTGATGCTCTGGGAAGTGTGCAGTCTGTGAACATATTCAAGGTCGTCCCCACCATTACATTTGATAGACCTCAAATCCTCGCAAAAGTACACCGATTCCTACCATGGATGATACGCGAGGCTATTGAAATTAAAACACATCCTAATTTCAATAGAGAAGATGGATGGGTGCTGCCATCTGCTTGGGATCCTATAATTAATAAAACTAAATCCAACCCAAAGCATACTACTGCAAGATTTCAAGATACTGTAAGCTCCTTCTGCGTAGATCGACCCAAAAGTTAATATTAGGTCCTTACATATGAAATTAGCGTTTTGTCGTACTGACCACTTTGATCTGAAATATCTCTTCTTTGGTTAAGAATTCCAAATTCAAATTTATAAATTCATTTAGCTGGTACATTTGAGTTTTGAAAACATTAACGTATTTGTTTTTCCTCATTTTTTTTTCTTTGGCGTCGCTTATTAGTCGCACAATGGAAAACATGAAATATTGGTATATTTACGAGTACGAGTTCTACTGTGGCACCAGTGCTGCAGAAACAGCTCGAAGGATTAATGATGTACGGCGCTGGTGTCGCAAAGAAAGCACGGTACGTCTTTGGTTTCAAAGTTTTCGTTCTGGAAATTTCGACCTTCAGAACCAACCCCGTGGACGGCCGGAGACCAAAGTGGAAAATGAAGAATTAAAGGCTATTGTGGAAGCGGATCCATCACAAAGCACTTCAGAGATAGCTGCAGGCTTCGGGGTAAGTGATAAAACTGTATTAATCCACTTGAAGCAAATCGAAGTAAAAACTTGAACGATGGGTACCTCATGAATTGAGTGAATCGAACTTGCAGACACGTGTCGACTGCTGTGTTACTTTGCTCAACCGACACAATAATGAAGGGATTTTAAATCTAATCATTACTTGTGATAAAAAGTGGATACTGTACGATAATCGGAAGTGCTCGTCGCAATGGCTGAACCCTGGAGACCCAGCCAAATCCTGCCCTAAACGAAAATTGACTCAGAAAAAGTTACTTGTGAGTGTTTGGTGGACTAGCGCCGGTGTCGTTCACTACAGCTTTCTAAAATCTGGCCAAACCATTACGGCAGATATCTATTGTCAGCAACTGCAAACAATGAAAGATGAACTAGCTGCTAAACAACCGAGATTGGTCAATCGCTCTAGGCCACACATTACACAACAAACAACCACTAAGTTAGATGAGCTACAATTGGAATGTCTGCGACATCCACCGTACTCCCGGACCTTGCTCCAACAGATTACCATTTTCCGGAATTCGGACAACTTCTACAAGGAAAAAATTCAACCCGATGCGGCAGTCCAAACCGTCTTCAAAGAGTTTATTGATTCTCGCCCCATGGTTTTTAGTAAAGGATCAATGAACTACCTATGAAATGGCAAAAATACATAGATAACAACGGTGCATACTTTGATTAATTAAATATATTTTACAAAAAATTGACTCTTTATTCCTCCCACAAAACGCCAATTTCATATGTAAGGACCTAATATTAAAACTGAAGATAGCCGTTTGCTTGTGCACAATCGTGTGCACAGGCAAACTCCTGTCTACACTGTCCTACACGTCTGTGTAGGACAGGATTATAGTATGATGTCTGTCTCAACGGAGACTAGCCATCTGGCTAGTCTCCGTTGAGACAGACCGCCATAATCGAAATGCGGTCTTGAGGCCATCATTAATTGTGCTACGCTTAATGTGTAGTGCGTTGAAGCTGTCGTATAGCTGTTAAGAATAAATTACGTAAGAAAGAGATTAAGATGAACATTCGCTGTGAGACTATATATTTTTTTAAATAACTGTTAACGTGTTTCTAATAATGAATGTCATCCCATTAAAAGTAACTACTAGACAGAGGCCTTTTCAAGAGCAAACAACGCGCATATTTTTGAAGTATACTCACCCTTACTCAACACGCTGGGTAGACAGGGAATAAATTTAGCAAAACAGAACACTTACATCACGATGTTTATCACAACCGTTTTGTCCGAGTCTATTTCACTGAAATTATTTAAATGTAGCATAATTTTATTATACTCTTAGACTTATTATATATACGAGTATTAGAAGCCTGAAACTTTGTTTTTAGGTTAAGGATTAGAAATAAACAGTTACGTGTCCAAGGGTTTTTGAAAATTCTACCCAAAAGGGGGTGAAAAAGCGGTTGAAAGTTTGTATGGGGAAACAAGATTAGTTAAACTATTTTATTCGAAACTTCACAGGAGTACTCCTATCAATAAATGAATAAACAAGTGTGTCAGGATCTTTCAGAATTCAACCCCTAAAAGGTGGAAAAGTGATGACAAATTCAAAAAATCAACATGGGTATCGTTTTTATGGTTTACCTGGTCGCTGATTACGAAAACAATAACTATTTCAAAATCCAACGTAGCAGACGGGAAATACCTACTATCATCCCCTGTGGGAGTGCGATGTGGTTGAAATGTCAATATGGGTGTCGTTTTATGGTTTTTTGGGACGTGAATTACAAAACTGGCATCGATTATGGTTTGAAACCAACATGGATGGAAGTATGGATGGATGTATGTTTAAATGAAAAACGCATCATGGGTTGGGTGACTTGGGTGTCATTTTTAAGTTTTTTGGGTCGTAAATAACGTAAGTGATATTGATAAATATTTTAAACTTAATTTATTAGAATAGAATAGAATATACTTTTATTGCACAAAAACATAAAACAAAATAAATAAGAAGATTTGTACAAAAATTTGCACAAAATTACACCTGAACAAAAATACTAATTTAAAAATTAAAAACAATGAGAATAAACAACCAAACCAAATAAATATTTAACAAATTAATAAAATGGCAAAACCAAAAGAAATACTAAGGTACCTACCTATTTTGTATTGATCTTCAAGTTCCAATCCCTACCAATAGATGGCTTTGGTATCGTTTTAGAACGCGATAACGTTGTGTTTTTTCGAACTAATATAAAGTGAATGGTGAATGAGCGCTTCAACCTGTACCACATACGGTACCTATTCACTGTTAACGGATATTTGACTAGACTTCGACTTTGTTTGCTTGCTTACGGTTTAAGATTTGCTTCGTGTTTCGGATTAGTTGCTTGATTTTGTTTTTCTTACAACCACTGTTCAAACTTGGAATTCGATTTGCTTTGTGATTAGGTATTGTTGATAGAAGTATTTTTTCTCACTGAAAAAATGACTACAGAAACTCTTAATATTAAAGTAAAAATGGAAAAACATACTGTCGTCCCCTTATAGGTTACACAGCGTCGCATGGAGGTACCAGTCGAAGAGCGTGATCCTTTTTCAGAGCTTGACTGTTTAACTGTTACATCTTTTGTAAACAGTGAAATATCATCTCCAACCAGCGGAACAGATCAATCTGTATCGTCGACATTAAAATATGAAAAAAAGAAAAATAAACGAAGGTCGAAATTTAATAATTACACAAGAAAAGTCAATTAAAAAGTGCACAAGAAAGATATAGGCAGAACAAGCCAGATTCAAATCATAAAGCTGTGTCCACTTATCAGAAAAAAATCCTGATGTACACAGGCAAGCTGTTGCAAATTACCAAACTGCAAATCCGCAAGTGCATAGAGCAATTCAGTCACGGTATGAGGCAAACATTACACTGCGTTTATGGAAAAACAAGATCCATTCCGCTATGGAGTATGACCTGATATTGCTTATAGAACTGACAGCAGTCTAGCCTTGGGTTTTATGACATACAAGTGTCAGTGGTGCAATGCGCTGAAATGGAAGGATGAGACACCTGGTATGTGTTTCAGCGCTGGAATAGTGCAACTTGATCGGTTGAACCACTCTTTAGTTTGATTAATGATCTACACCCAGATCATGACCATGTTATGGGTAATATTCGTAAATATAATGCCTGTTTCCAGATGACTTCCTTTATGTTTTTCACCGACTTTTAAATTACAAGGCCAGGTCTACCATTTAATTGGAAGTATATTACCAGAGGCCGAACATGACGCTCAGTACCTTCAAATATATTTTGTAGGTGAAGATTTTTTTTTATAGGATAAGGGTGACAAACGAGCACACAGTCCACCTGATGGTAAGTGGTTGCTGTGGCCCATAGATATCTGCATCATCTGCATTTTGATTCTATGACGAATCAAAATGCAGATGCGTTGTCACCGTGAGGACTAAGAAGGAATGCCTTTTCAGTAAAACGGGTCTCCGATACTCTACACTCACCATACGAAACACAGCAGCGTTAAGCTGCTATTTGACGCTGGTATTCTGTGAGAGCGTGGTCCTTCCCCGGTCGAGCCAATCCATTCGTGCTACAACTATACCAGTAATATAGCTGCAGCATGGCTCTACCACGTAAAAGAAGATGATCGAGAAGCAAAGATTCGACGTTCTAAATTTCCTAACTTAAAGCCAAATTTAATCAAACAATTTCAGAATATGCTGCATCAAGTGAACCCGTATATAAAAGATCTGAAAAGTGCCATTAGTAAAGCCCCTCCTCATACAAAGTTGTCATACATGATGATAAAAACCACCAGAAGAATATAGAGGTTGGTACAATGCACCAACTACAAATTAAGTGGCTTTAGTGTTAGTGGATCAACAATTTGATCGAACGGACATCATCCTCGAGAGCCGAAATAATTCACTTCAGCGTATTAGTGAGATACATCGAGCACATGATAAGATACATGTTTTGCTGAGGGGATGATGGGTATTAAATCAACATTTCACAACGCGATCCCACAACTAAGTTGCCGCTTAATAAAAGTAGTCTCTTCTGCAAGTTTCTATTCGTATAGAACAATTATTAAAGAAGGAGAAGATAACTATTTAGTCAACTATCGTGCCCTTTTTAGTCAATATTTGGTGGATGAATATGCCAAAATAGAAACAGAGAGATTAAATTATATCAAAATAATTAAGCCAAATTACGTGCTGATAGTTACATCCATTTTAAAGATGCTATTGGACGACAAGACGCAGAATCCAACCAACTAGGACAAATGGTAGTCCTTCCATCATCATCTTTTACGGGGGACCTGGTTTTATGCACGAAAGAACACAGGACGCTATGACTCATGTTAGGAATTACGACCGGCCTAATTTTTATCACTTTCACATGCAATTCTCGCTAGGGCGAGATAAAAGAGCAATTGCTTCAAGGACAACAATCTCATGATAGACACGTCATGATTTCGAGGCTGTTTCGACTAAAGGTGAAAAATATCATGAACTTATTGACAAAGGGCAAAATATTTGGTGAAGTGCGATGCTATATGTACTCAAAGGAATGGCAAAAGAGAGGTCTTCCACATATTCATATTCTTTTACAGCTTCACAGACGTATTACTCGGATCAAATCGACAATATAATTGGTTGAAATACGGATCCCAAACGTGACCCGGAGCTTCACGAAATCGTTAAATGTAATATGATACATGGTCCATGTGGAACTTTAAATCGAAAGTCACCATGTATGAAAGATAACATGCAGTAAACGATACCACAGCGCTCTCATAAGGGAAACTCAAATTGGTGAAGTCGGCTATCCGCAGTACAAGAGACGTTTTACTAGATGACGGTGGGTTCTCTGTTGATATCAAAGGCACAACCATAGATAATCGCTGGGTAGTCCCTTATAATCCAGTATTATTAAAAACATTTAACGCTCACTTAAATGTGGAATATTGTCATTCGGTGAAATCAATAAAATACGTCTGTAAATACGTAAATAAAGGTTCAGACCAGGCATCGTTTGCTTTAGAGAATGAGAAGGATGAAGTTAAAACCTACACAAGTGGAAGATACATTAGTTCATCAAAGGCAGTATGGCGAATCCTTGAATTTCCCATTCATGAGCGTTTCCCTCCCTTAGTACACTTCGCTGTTCATTTGGAAAATGGGCAAAGGGTTTATTTTAATGAGCAAAATCTGAGTGAAAGAGTGAATAGTCCTCCAACAACCACACTCCTATCCTTTTTCGATTTGTGTAAAGTGGATAACTTTGCAAAAACATTGCTCTACCTAGAAGTACCTGCATACTACGTTTGGTATAAAAAGAGTTCCAAAGTAGAAAGAGAGGAGCAAACGTTGAAGGCTGGCCACGGGTCAAGAAAGAGCACGTTCTGGGCAGGGTTTATACTGTGCATCCGAACATTACAGAATGCTATCATCTTCGCATGTTTCTTCATGAGATCCGGGGCACAGTTTCGTTTGAAGCCTTAAAAACTGTAGATAGTTATGTATTTTCCACGTTACAATCAGCGTGAAAAGCTCTCGGCTTGCTTGAAGATTTCAGCATTTGTTCGCAGCAATGGAAGAGGGAGCAATTTGCCAATCACCGCAAACTATTCGGGTTCTTTATACGATTATTTTAGTATTCTGCCAAGTATTAGACCCTTTAAGCCTTTGGGAGAAATTCAAAGAAGACCTGTCCGAAGATTTTAAAAGGCAATTAGAAAGACAGGGAGATGTCGATGTAGAGCACATAACAGATGTGGTATTTAAACCATGCCTTTTTGTAATAGAAGATGCCGTATTAGCGTTGGGTGGTCGGCTACTAAAAGAGTATGAGTTACCTCAGCCAAGCAAAGAACAATAATTTGAAAATAGAGAGTTTCTTAAAGAGACAAGTTACGACTTAGCATCATTAGAAAACACAGTTAAAATAATCAAAGATCACTGAATGACGAACAAAAAGCAGTTTACAATCAAATTAACACAAAACTTGAATCAAATGAGGGTGAAATATTGTTTAATTCTTTTAGATGCTCCCGGTGGGATAGGAAAACATTCCTCATAAATTTGCTATTAGCGAAAGTTAAAAGTACTCGTGGAATTACTTTGGCTGTGGTTTCTTCTGGGATCGCAGCTACACTGCTTGAGGGTGGACAAACTACTCATGCTACCTTCAAGTTACCACTCAATTTAACAACAGCTGATACTCCCATTCATAATATATCGAAACAAAATAATTTGCTGAAGTATTAAAACATACGAAAATGATGATCATCTGTGGGATGAAATAACCATGGCTCATAAGGGTGGCGTAGAGGCTTTAAACAGAACAAGATATAAGAGGAAATAAGAAGATAATGGGTGGTGTAACGGTTTTGCTGCCTGGAGATTTTAGACAGACTCTACCAGTAATGAAAAAAGGAACTAGAGCAGATGAAGTTAAGGTGTGTCTTAAGAGATCCACTTTATGGCCTCTAATTAAAATCCTCAAGCTCTCGAAAATATGCGGGTACACTTAGGAGAAAAGAGTCGGCTGGTGGATTTGCGAATCTCCTACTTGGAATCGGCAACGGTGATTACCCGATAAATGACGGAATGATAACCATCCCTGATAATTTTTGCACAGTTGTATTTACGTTACAGGAGTTAATATCCAAAATTTACAGAGATATTGCTCATATCCACGATAACCCAATGGAATGGTTGTGTGAACGTACCATACTAACCCTGAAAAACGACCAAGCAGCGGCAATTAACGATATACTGTTAATGTCTTTTGAGGGGGAAGAAATGGTGTACACGTCAATAGACTCTGTGGTCAACACAGATGACGCAATTAACTACCCTGTCGAATTTCTTAATTCACTGAATCCATCGGGTCTTCCATATCATAAGCTAATTCTGCGCGTGGGCACTCCTGTTATGTTGTTTCGAAATTTAAAACCTCCTCAACTGTGCAACGGAACCAGACTAAAAGTAAAAGCGTTACATTGCAATGTAGTGGAAGCCACAATTATAACTAGATGTGCGCAAGGGGAAACTGTATTTGTACCAAGAATTCCCTTGATCCCGAATGATCTTCCCTTTTAATTCAAACGAATACTGTTTCCCCCCTCAAAGTCTGCTTTGCAATGACCATAAACAAATCACAAGGGCAGACATTAAAATTTGCGGGTAAAATTGAAATCAAATTGATTGAACTTGAGAGAAAATTGTTTTATACGGGCAATTCTATGTGGCTTGCTCACGCGTAAGCTCGCCCAGTAGTCTGATATTTTTGGCACACAGTAATTGATTAGCAATAAATGTGGTGTATAAAGAAGTTTTGTAGTTTACTAGCTTTTGCCCGTGACATCCGGTTATAATTGTGGCTTGTACCAGCACACTCTTTTTTTTACACATGGGCGCGATATAACGAAGTCGCGGGCAAAAGCTAGTCAAATATAAACGTTGATTAAAAATTCTATTTCGAATAATTCGTGGAATTAATTTTTAGTGATTAAAAAGGGAGTGAAAAAGATCGTCACCTGGAATGTAAATTAGAAGCTCTATTGAGCAGCATTTTAAAATGTACGATTTTGAGTTCAATTTTATCTAACATTTTTCCAGATATTAAATGTCTGTATCCTCAAATAAAACCTTTAGGATCTCAATATTTAAAACCAATATGAAATAAAACCAATTATACGGATTACATTGCGTTAAAAAATTTAAATTGTAATATATTTTTTTAACTCTTTATTTTGGAAAATATTTAAAAATTGCAATGAAAGTTTTTTTATGGCGTATATTAGTAACGTAGTAATCTTCTCATAAATGCTGTACAGTGCGACGTGGGTTTTACCTTCACTTTATTTTGTTAAAGTTATACAAAAAACAACACATACACGTGATAACTATTACAAAAAAAAAACACGGTGTTAAGACAACTTTATATGTATTTGTGACTAAGTCGTTCGTCTAGAGGTCGTAAGCGCGATTGCTGATCATGAAGTCCCGGGTTAGAATTCTTGGTCGGGCCAAAATCATTTATTGGATTTTCTGCAAAAACTTTTCAGTAGCAGCCTAGAGTCAGGAAGTTGGCGGTAATTCACCACTGTGCCAGGTAAAGCTGATCTCTTTCCGGTCGTGTCAAATTGCCGTCCCATCGAACTATGAGAGTTAGAGAATAGAGAGTGCACCTGCGCTTACGCACACACTGGTGCGCTATAATCTTGTTCTGCACAGATGATTAGTCTGCATAGAAGCTGGCCGCCGTTGACGAAATTCGGTCTGGAGGACAAATTTTGTGTCTAATCTCAAGAAAAAATCACTATGTTTAACGATGAGTGATCTTCTTCTGAACATGGGCCTCGCTTATTGTACAGAGGCAAATTGACGATCGTAATTCCAGACGTCTCGAACTTTTAACATTTTGACTTTGACTTTAAAACTTGAACTTATTGAAAAATAAAAAAGGCTTAAAATAAAAAACAGGACTCCGTCAACCCTTATTGTTAAACAGGTATTCATTATCCAATGAAAGCATCAAATGTAATTAATTTGGATTTATTATCAAGAATACAAATTGATGGAAAGTGCTCTAAAAAGAGTAAAAATTAAACTATTAATGGAAAGTAAAAACAGATTCTAGGAATCGAAAACAAAAAGATATATTTTCCAAACTATTTGGATTCGACGCTAAATTGAATAATGACAACATGTTTCAGATTTCCTTAAAAATTAGTGTGTAGATATTTTTTTTATATTAAATAATATAAGAATTTAGAAAAACCTAAACAACACGCATCGATCCTAAGCTGATAACTTTATTTTATCCTGGTGATCCTGATCAGGATACTAGGATATTAGGAATTAAATAATTGTATGATGATCGGTCCTTGATACGAATGCAAATTTTCAAGTCAATCGGCCGTCTACGTGTTGGTGAAAATTAGATTAAGAGTTTCCGTTACATAGACACGCGAAGCCAATTAAAGCGTGTTAAAAACTTTATTTTTTGACCACTTGAGCGGACTGAGAAATATCACAAGCTCACGGTAACAATTACAATGTTGTCTCAGTAGTTTTAATTTTTTTCATAAAATTTATATGGGACCACACGTGATGTACAACTATTTAATAAATAAGAATAATTAAAATCGTTTCACAGTGGATGAAGATTTCATGTCACATACAAACGAAAAAAAGACATACAGTCAAATACAGAATCTCTTTCATTTTTAAAGACGACCAAAAATTAAATAGAGATTGTCGAGAAAATCTATTTTACAATACAATTCCTAGCACTAACGAAAATTAAGATTCTGACGTCATCGAAAAGATTTTGAATTTTGCTATTATTTATTCTGTGGTTTTACCAACAATACATTTCATTTCATTTGAATAAAATAACTTTTAGAAAATAAACTTGTGTTTTAATTACTAATTTCCTTTCTGTAATTACATAGAAGACCTTTGAGTTTTAAAAATTGTTTCGATATATAGGATTCCTTTATTTATATTTTAAGTTTTTTTCATAAATATATGACAACAGTATTAAAACTATTACTAATACTATTAAAACGATTAGAAAATCTCGGTATCAGAGGCATTCAACTCAAATTATTCAAAGTTATCTTTCTGAGAGATATCAATGCGTTGGTGTAAATAATATTAATAGCAATGATTTAGTAACACATGGCGTGCCACAAGGAAGTATACTCGGACCAACCTTATTTCTTATTTATATTAACAATTTAACAAAATTTGATCTCTCTCAGGGACATATAATCTCATATGCAGATGACACTGTTTTGATATTTGCTGCGGATACGTGGACAGATGTATTCTCATCAGCACAGACAGGTATAAATGCAATTACTAATTGGCTTTACAGTAATAAACTCTCACTGAATATTAAAAAAATATATATATAGTTTTCATTAAGAAAACCTATTCGTAATGTTGAAAATTTTAATTTAGTGATTCATTCGTATAATTGTTCAACAAGGCACAATAGCTGTTCCTGCCTTTCACTTGAGTCTGTTGAATATATTAAATATCTGGGGTTATAATAGATAGTAATTTAAATTTTAAACAACATATTAACGCACTTAGCAGAAGAATTCATAAATTAATATATATTTTTAAAACCATTAGACACGTTTTGGATCCAGATATATTAAAACGAGTTTACTCAGCTTTATGTCAGTCTATTATAACATACTGCATATCAATGTGGGTGGCGCTTCTAAAACGGTGTTACAAAGATTGAGATCTCCCAACGTGCTATTCTCAAAGTAGCAACATTTAAACCTTTCCTATACCCTACATCACAACTTTATGATAACTGTCAGGTCCTTACGGTAAGACAACTGTTTATATTAACGATCATTCAGAAACAACATAGTTTATTGCTATAAAATCCAACGAACTTAAATAAGCGCAGGAAATTTTCCGTAGATACTACTAATTTTAAAACAACTTTTATAAGAAGATTCTTTGCATTTTTAGGACCACACTTATATAATAAACTAAATAAAACATTAGACATTTACCACCTTAATAAAGTAGATTGTAAAAAAACTGTACATACTTACCTACAAAAATTAACTTATAATGAAACTGAAAACCTTCTTAGTATTCAGACTTAAACATAAATTCTCATATAACTTTCACCCGCAATACTACCCGTATTAAAATAATAATATCCAGACACACACACACACACACACACATACACTAACATATACACACACATTTTACACACTCCTCTCCTTAAACTGCTCACACACATTACACTCATTACACAAATACTTCTTACAGTCATACATTACACATTAAGAGAGAGGAACGACATTATTAGTACAAATTATTTTCTTGTTTGTGCCTAGGTATAAGTAATAACTTAGCATATGGAACGTAACATGTGATCCATTAAATTTCATTGTACCTAGGTTATGTTAGCATAAAGTACAAACTCGTTAGATAATATTAATTAATTAACTTTTGCTTGAATCGTAATATTTGCTGCAGCTGATGCACAGGTCTCCTAGTTCGGCTGCAGATGCTATGATTCAAATATATGTACCAAATTAGCTTTATTAAGTGTTAAGCAAATATCTGGTGGTACTAACTTTTGGAAATAAAGAACTTATTATTATTATGTGGGGTATCTATATAGTTTTCTCATCTGGTTGGGCTGTATAAATATATAATTGTAAATAAAAATGATAAACATACATAAATATCACTAAAATAAAATAAATATATAAAAATTACATAAATAAATAAAACCCAACCAGATGGAAGCCCTCAGCAGGGAAACCAAACGGCCGAGAGTTAGAGGAAAGGGAAAGAAACCGGCGGACGATGCGGGCGGTATCGAGAAGCACCGCCTTCTGCATTTGAGCTTGAGCGGTCCGTCACGGAGTCCCAGTCGCCTCAGATGACTCGAGGCTGAATGGGATTAACCCGTTCGCAGAAACGACTACAGGTATCATTTCGGTCGGCAGTCCACCCATGTCGGTCACCCGTGAGCCAGGTCCAGATATTTTGTTCGCTTATCTGTATATCACTCTCCTTCCATACGGTCTCCCGGTCGGAAATGCACTGTACTGCTGGGTCTTGCCATTGCTCGTTGGCTAAGGATAGAGGACTAAGCCCTTTATCACACGAAATGACGTCCCTGTAGAATGGATCATCCGATCTCGCCAGAAAGTAATTACGGAGGCTGCACACTTCGCGATTATGCATGGTGAGAGCGCTCAAAAGCCGCGCCCACCATGTTTCCGCGGCAAGTACACCTCATTACTGACGATCTCGGTGATGCATCCTGTGTGACGTCATAACAGTGCGGACTTTTCTATCCAGAGCGTTCAGTTCGGTCTGAGTACACCTGAGCATGCCGAAGGTATATATGAGGACAGGCATGACCTAACCGTTATATGCGTGAGTCCTATTTACATCCGACAAAAGACTGTTAAGCATTTTTATCAGGCGTGCATAAAACACTTTGGAAACTGACTGTTTCATACCCGCCTCATCGATACCTATGTTCTGTGATATACCCAGGTATGTTTAAGCTTCGGAAAGGGTATTTATGTTGATGGACATATATAAGTCTATGCCCTCAGAGTTAGAACCCTACCCTTTCGACATGGAGGACTGCACACTTATTCGTCCTCAGCTCCATTCTTATAGAATTGCTAAAATCACAAGTGATGTTTAGCAATTCCATAAGATGGGAGCGACTGGAGGCGAATACTTGAGATTATCTATATAGAAAAGGTGGATCACTTTGTACCTCCTTTCCGAAACTGAAATCCTCATAGAACCCTTCAGTAAGGTACTGAGAGGGTTTAGAGAGGCAGAACCAGATTGACTTAGACAATCGCCCTGGAAGATACCCTTCTTATCCTTTTGTGGTTCTCCGCAGCCGTCATCCGCTCGCCTAGATGACAAAGAATCATACTCCACTGCCCCATACACTGCCCGAAGAAGTCTCGAACGGTACAGTCAACCTTGAACAGCTCGAGGACCCTCTTCAGCCATGTATGAGGCACCGAGTCGAATGCCTTTTGTAGTCTATCTAGGCGGCGGAGAGGTTCCGACGGTTGCGTTTAACCACCTTGCCAATGACCGCGTCAATGAGGTGGTTCTTTGGTTCCACACCCACCGCCCCGACATCCATTTTGAGCGCGCAACATCACCAGATTTGAGTTCAGATGACGAGTGATTCTTGCGCTCAATATGGATTTTAGTGTTTTGTATATGGTAGGTAGACACGTTATGGGGCGGTATTTGCTTGGGTCTGTGGAATCCGGTCTTTAGGAACCAAATGAGTGATCCCAGTGAAGAGGCTCGGGAGTGACTTTTGGTCGAGAGCCTTGAAACTGTCGGGCGAGCACAGCGTGACACACCACGAACCCCTTCAGCCAGTAGTGATGCAGTCCGTCGAGTCCCGGACTTTTCCAGTTCGGGGCCCTACGGACCGCCTCAGCTACGTCATCCGGTGTTATGACGACGGGGTCCATGGGCGTAACACTCGCACACTGACTCGCCACAACTTCCGTCCAAGGGCCTCGCTATGGTTTACGGGCTCTGACCACAGGCCGCGCCAGAAGCCGATAGTGTCGGTCTGATTCGGTGCTGAGCCCGTTCCACGTACCATCGGCCGCTCCAATGATTCATAGAGCCTCTTCTGATCACTCTGGAAGAGACGATTCTGGTTGAACCGTGTAGACCTCTTGGTATATCGCCGAATCCGCTTCAAGCAGCGATTCTCTGCTTCAGGTCGTCTATGCGCTCCGTCAGTTTTGCGTTATATCCGGCTGGGACAAACTGATATTTGTCCCAGCAAACGCCATCCTGACGGTGCGCACAATTCGGTCTATTATTACCCGACCTGAAGCTTGTCAGTCTGCCGATGAGGTTTGCCTTTGCGATACGGTCCTCAATTCTTTTCTCCAGGCTGGGATGGCGCTACTTTGTCTAGTAGCGCGTCCAGCCGTGGGAAATTTGGCGCCAATAATACGGCAAACTGCCAGTGCGGCGCCAAAAGAATTAAGTCCGTCTCGCAAGGTCCCGGCTGGCTTCCAATAGGTCACCAGCATTGGGTTGAGAGCCCTCACGACAGCCCGATTCTGCTTGCTTAAGGGTATGCGGGAAGTCGCGGTCGATTTTCGAGAGGCGTACGTACTGCGCGTTTCAAAATAGCCTCTTCCAAAATGCTCCTCATTTGCTCTAGCTTGTGGAGACTATTTCATCATCGTCTGAATTAACCACAACTGGAATATCCACGGCGGTATCCACGTGCGCAGGTTGCTCTGCAATTGGTGGCACCGCATTACCAGCTGTAGCATTTTCATCCGATGAGGAACAGCCTCACGTCGTTCAAGTTCGGCGCCACCAAATATGTTGCAGCGCAGGATGTACAGAACTAGATCTGCCAGGTTTTGCTTAATTATAGGAGCAGATGTCTCCAGCTCTGCAAAAAAGCGATTCATCCGATCCCGATGTGCTAACATTCCAGTTTCTTCCCCTTTTGCCCTAAAATACGCTCGCAATGCGTTTGCGTTCATAATTTGCGTCCAACGCATGCGACGTGTTCCACCAGCGACGGGTGCCGCTTGCTGAGTTCGAGAAGACCCAGCCGGCAACAAGCCTTCTGGTGGAAATGATGGATGCAGGCGACTGCAAGGTGGTCTTGCAGACCCCCGCGCTCGGCTGGCGGCCCGCATGCTGTCGCGTCCAGCGCCAGCTCCAGACGCGCCTGGCGACCTCCAGGCAGCGGCCCTTGCGCACTCCATTTTGGGCGTCAATTAACGGGAGACGCCCAGACCCGGCACCGTTTCATGGTTCGGCCATATGCACAAACGGACCTTTGCACCCTCAATTTTGCCTAGGCACGGCGCTCACACCTTTTGGCAGGGCGCTGACTGACTGCACCGACGTAGCAGTTTTGTCACTTAACTGTTACGTCAGCGGGCGATGGGGTCGTCACTTCCTACGCCATATTATTATTATTATTATTATTACAGTACTTCAGTAGTCAGTCGCGATGGACCTCCTTAACTACTTTTATATAACTCTGACTGTATTCATCTCCGGCAGATCTCGAATAAAATGTATGGAAAAATCGATGGATTTGGTTCAAAGTTTGTATGGAGTTTTGACACGTTGAATCATAACACAGACATATTAAGCCTTTACTTTACTACAATACTTAATATTTGAAATTAATATATTTTGACTTTATGCTTATTAATGTATTTTAATTGTTCAAAATATTACTTCCATGATATTTTTTGACGACTTTATATTGAATAACTAGCTGGTTAATGATAAATAATAATAATTATTATTGTTAATGATAAATAATTATTATTTATCATTAAACAGCTGTTACCAGGCGCACTGCCGCCGCAGAAGAAATATATATCGTTTTAAATTTGGAATGGTTATATTGCTTAATTAGGAATGATAATACATTCATTAAAATGGAATGACATAATATGACTTTCAAATAAATTTGTCGATAACATACGCGCGCCACCGACTGTAAGTTAATTTTACTATGCTTATAACCTTCGCGCAAGTGCGAGCAATAAGTTGACAAAGTTTTAGCGCAATCTGATGAACGGTATGGCAGCGTATAAAATGCGATCAAACAAAAATTATTTTTTATATATTAGATAATAATGCACCATCACACGTTCCTCTAAATTTGTACATGAGTTTCGTTATTTCGCTAACTTATTAAAATATATGAAATATGCGGACTCCTAACATAGTAGGATACTATATTATATATTACTTGGCAATTTTATAGAATAAAGGGTAACAAACGAGCACGTACCACCTGATGGTGAATAGATATTGTGGCCCATAGACGCCTACATTTATCCTCGATTAAGAATCAAAATACAGATACGTTGTCACCTCTTAGGACTAAGATGGATTGCCTGGTATCCAGTAAAAAAGGTCTCCGGTTTGCTACACTCACCCTATGAAACACAGCAACATTAAGCTGCTATTTTACGCTAGTATCCTGTGAGAGCGTGGTACTTTCCCGGTCGAGCCGACCCATTCGTGTTACAACCACGATTATCAAAATAGATTATGATTGAAATGTTGGTTGCGAAACCAGTATACAATCCTAATAAATAAATATAAAAAATATTAGTACATTATAAATTACAACATATCTTATAAATCTGTTTTTACACGCTTTGTAACTGTAATTCCAGGTGTATAGTGAGAATGTTTTTTTTAAATAAAATATGGTTGACAAACGGGCATGGTTGATAATATAGCTGTAGCGTGGTTCTACCACCTATTTATCCTATTACCTGCTTAGACGGACTTCTGGGTAAAAAGGAGTCCTACCACCTAATGCCTAACCATACGAACTTAGATATAAGATCTCCCTTATGCTTTGATTTCACACTTTTATTGCAGGCTCCCTCCATGAAGGCTAAACATGAAATAATAATAAAGCGTGTATTTTTATGATCTATGAAATAAAGTTTTAATATCAGTCCACGCAAACACAATATTTGAACGTTAGCTGGTATTATATATGTCGCAGTCAACTAGCTTAATTAGCCTTTCAGTAAACAGCCTAGCCTTTTTACTACATGGCGCCACTCAAATAGCGGCCTGGTAAATCAGCACTTAAAATTTCAATTAACAATTTCATTGTCGCCGTTGTTGTAAATTTACAGTGAGCGCTTAAACCCTTAGTGAACACGGCTCTAACTAAAATGTAAAATATGGAATCTGACAGCTAATCAAATTTCACGAAGATTGTGGCACCACGGCTGTGAAGCTTCTTTAGTTTTAAGGGCTCTACTTAAAACATAGCTTAGGCCTAAGACATCAAAAACCACGTTTAGGTTTCAGACAAATCAAAAACCCGAAGATAAAAAAACACGATATAGAAAGCGAGACTATTTGTAAGCGAGAAAACAAAGCAACCGTACCTTGGTCGGTAGTTGAAAATCAGTGCGTTTATACTTCCTTGTGGGCAATACCGCACTAAGCTGCGGCCTATTTGTTCCATTGCAGTGCATAAATTGTACCCGGCAATCGTTTTTGTTTCATTAAAGTTTCTGTTTTTAATGTGATTTTGAATAATTATGTGTTTTGTAAAGATATAAATAAACTACTATCATTGTGTCAACTGACCATCTGTCCATAAGCAAATCTTTGTCTTGCTTTAAAGGTTTTCCCAAGAGGGCAAGAGTCTCAGTAGACCGAGGACATCTCTTCCAAAATAGTTTGGTTCCTTTCTTAGTAAAAACAAATTGAAACTGGAGTTTCCGCATTTTTCAAATTTTCTTTCCGATTTATTTTTTAATCAACGATAGCTTAATTAATCGCTACGATATAATTACTATTATAATGAGTGCAGATATTTGAGTGACCTCAAGCCCACCCGCCCCTCATCCCTTCATTCCGTGAACTTATTACTAAGCTGTATATGTACAAATTTGAATTTTGTAATGTTTGAATTTTATTTAATTATTTTTTTGGGAAATAAAGGCTTAAATAAATAAATAAAAATATGAACAAATTTTAAAAGTAGAGCGTGATCAGTGTATCATTCATTTATTTATATAGCCTATCAAAGTCCAATACTGACGATAAGCTTCCCCATAGTTGCCTCATACAGGAGACAATTTCTTTAGGCGGGTTGGTGGCAACCGCTGTTTTTTATTTTCTAGTTGTTATTAGAAAGACGCTATCTCCTGTTTGATTTCCCTCCGTTACCCCTTACGACATCCACGGCCATGTGGAGTAGTGAGTATTCTTACACCGCAGCTACACGGTGAATCATTTATAGTAACGAATTCAGGAAATAGGTGCTTGCCCTCTTAATCTCATATTACGGGAGCTACCAGATTTCTCATACAAACGAAGGTGGTAGTGCATTGACTTAGCGTAACAAAAGTCTATTCACTCTCATTATATCTATATAAATATTTCTTGTCAATAACAAAAGTATGTTCCCAGACTTTAGATATATTATGTTGTACAGACTTTAACATTTAAATCTGGGAATATTCCAGGTGTACAGCATTTACTTACTTAATATTTGCATTGATCATATCCGTATAATATATTCAAGAAAGCATATGAGAATCTTACATAATTCATACAACTCATTTCACAGGCGCGTGCCAACTTCCATGAATTTTCAGTAACTTATTTACAAATGTCATTACCCGCAATATTAGATTTCTGCTTATATATATTGCATATTCAAAGTAATTTCCAAAATCCTAAACAACTGACTTTTATCATCGCCGTCAATTTCATATATTTTCATTATCATTTTTAGTATTCCTTAGCAAAACGGGCAACTAACGATACGAGGCTACCACTCGGGAACCTTTTTGCCGAGAAACGGTGGCTTAACAGGATCCACGACCCCATATCATCCCGTGGGAGTTGGGTGACAAAAGGAAATTTAGGCAGAAAATAGGCAAACCCATCTTCCTAATAACAACTTAATAAAAAAAAAACGCGGTTTACAATTCGCATTTCAAGCGTTGTATTGGAAACCTAGGATATTTCATAGACTCATTACAAGAGATTAAATAAAATACAGCAATGATACCGTTTTTTACTTCACTAAACTTGCATAGTTTTATTCTAAAATATGATGATAATAACATCTCCGGAAAAATGAAACAAAGATATTCTTTAAAATGTTACACGAAGAGAAAATATCCAGTAGTTCTTTCATATCATCCGTCATCTGACTATCACTTTGGGAAATATTCAATTCTTTCACCGTATTTTATTTCTTCAAAGCCACGGAATAAATTAAAAAGGTCGACAAAAAAACATTTTTTTCTGGGTTTCTGTTTTAATGCATAAATTCTGATGCTAGGCATCGAAAAACATCAAAATATCCATTCATAGCTTTTAAAGTTTGCTCTTCGAAAAGTAAATTTTAAAAGTTTTAATTGATTTTACGAACAGCAAGTGTTAGCACTTTGATGAAAACGGTATCAAATTGCATAGTACTCGCGTAGGGCACAAGAAAGCGTATTTACTGGTCTATAACAGTTGTAACAACCGTTCTTGTGTGATACTGCGTAAGAAAATGGCGTCGCAGTTTTTTATTATTTTGAGTTGTTATCAGGAAGACGCTGCTGCCCATCTCTTGTTTCATTTTCCCTGTGTCGCCTCTTACGATACCCTCGGGATTATATGGCGTAGTGGATATTCTTACGCCGCCTCTACACGGTTAGAGCTATATTGTAGAACTATATTGTGTGCCAAAATTCAAGTAGGTAAAGTAAAGTACTTGATTGAATGCCGTTACCGTTACAGCCTATCAAAAGTTAACGGCTGGACATAGACCTTCCTTATATGATGGATATATGTATAGTTGGCACGCTTGACAAGCGGGTTTGCAACCGCATATTTTATTGTTATTAGAACATCAATTGAAGTTCAAACTCTCTCTTCAAACTAAATTATCAACTGATAAGGTGATGTAATATATAAAAATAATGTTTGTTTGTTCGTATTTTATACGCTGTCATACCGTTCATCAGATTACGCTTAAAATTTTTTAAACTTATTACTAGCACTACCGCGAAGGTTATAGACATATATATACCGACAAGTTTTTTTGAAAGTTATAATATATCATTCAATTTCAATGAATGTGTTATCATTCGTAATAAAACAATATAACTCTTCCAAATTTGAAACGATATTTGCACAATTATTTCTTCTGCGACAGCAACACGCCGGGATCAGCTAGTACAATATAAAATAAAACTATTGGTAAATCCAATTGTGCATACCTTAAGCGCATTAAAAAAATTACATATAACATGTTTATACGTAAATTTTTAAAGTAGTTTAATTACACACAAGTTTTCACTAAAACCCTTATAATTATTACTATACTTCAAATTTTCCGATAATTGTATGTCAAATTTCAATTTAAAATAAAAAAGCTTGGAAAATCCAAAAGCGCACGTCTCATAATATTAATTAATAAGTATTGAGTATTAACTCAATACTATAAAAATGAAAAAAATTAGTTCAATTCGTCAAAGAGTTCCAGTAGCAGTCACAGAAGTACACCTTCAAGTCACTCCATCAAGTCCGGAGGTAAGGTCTATTCATAACTAACAAAACGAGCCCAAACTCAGGACACTTAGTTCTCCTCGTCGGGGAGTTCCAGTAACAGTCATCAAAGTACGCCTTTAGGTCAGTCTATCAAGTCCAGAGGAAGGTCTCATCATACCTAACAAAACGAGGCCAAACTCGGCACACCTAGTTCTACTCTTCGAGAAGTTCCAGTAGCATTCACTACACTTTCAGGTCATTCTATAAAGTCCTGAGGTAAGGTCTCATCATAACTAACAAAACGAGGCCAAACTCAGCACATCTAGTTCTACTCTTCGAGGAGTTCCAGTAACATTCACCGAAATACACTTTCAGGTCACTCTATCAAGTCCGGAAGTAAGGTTTCATCATAACTAACAAAACGAGGCCAAAGTCGGCATACACAGTCCTACTCTTCGAGGAGTTCCAGTAGCATTCACCGAAGTACACCTTCAGATCACTCCATAAAGTCCAAGACGTATCATCATCATCATTACATAACTTAGGCCTCCCACAAGGAATGCCACAAAGCACGGTGACGAGCCACTTGCATCCATTGACTTCCATGTCTCACCAGGTCGTCACTCCATCTAGTGGGGACGCCCTACACTCGCTTGTCGGTAGGTATAAGTATATTTATATATAAATCCTACGTACTTTTAGCGACAAAATAATAAAAATCTGTGATTATAAAAATAATAACCTTGGTCAAGTATGTATCAAATTTGGTTTTGGAATATTTTGTGTTTCTACAGCGATCGATATTTTCGCTGCCTATTACCGCTGCTGTAAGCAAACGATACAGCAATCCACTCATGACGGCGGCTGAGCGCGTAGTAAGCTAGTAAGGCAGAGAAAAGTGTATTTAGTAAAATAAATTAATACAAGGCTCATTACCGAAAATTTCGACATTTCGCAGCCGAAAAAATTAATTATAACTAAACAAAACAAAATTAAACTGCCATTTACATTCCATGGTTTCACACATGATAGATGAAGTGATTAAAAATAGAGTGAGTTAAACATTTGATAATTTCAAAGTTATCGTGTTTACCACTCCATGCGAACTGATAAATCTACACCATAAGCCACTAAAACCACTTTTTTATGTAAAATAGCAATTAATCGATTTAAAAAAAATATTAATAAGTTCAACAATCATTTATCTTTCTGACAATGTGCTTTTTATATAATTTATATGTTCAATATGATTTTTAGATACGATTTTATGCGACAAAACGTTTTAGGCGCTAGTAAAACATACCTATGCGCTTTGCGCTTAAGGCATGCAATAAAGCATTTTCACAAAATTTTACGTTCAGTGTTGACAGGTGTTGAGTATGTATTCTTTCTTTGTTTGTTTATACTTATTAATTAATTTATGCCAGTGTGAAGTATTAACAAAATATATTTTAAAATAATCTTAATTAAAAAAAAATTGATATATTAACATAAATTTATAATTAATTTATTTAAAATAACCATCTAGGCTAGTAGCATCAGATGTCTCGAACCTTTGATGCTGCTTGACGTCAAAGATTAGAGTATCTCATAAGTGCAACTACTGGGTATAATATACTCGTAGTCTTAGGTTCAAATCCAGGGTTGGATTTTTCTGTCATGTAATTCTCAGTAGCAGCCCGGGGTTAGGAAGTTGGCGGTGTTTCAATTCCGTACTTGGGAAAGCACGTAAGTCCGCTGATCCTGCACCCGATTTCTCTCATCGTGTCGGAAGTAAGCTTCCACACTTACACCCTTCCGGAGGATCGCAACCTTCGCGTAGTCGTCCGCGAGCTCGAAACGGAACACATCCTAAACGATCTTAAAGGTCCCCCAGGCCCCAAAACCAAAAGCCGTCCCATAAGGCTCGTCTTCCTTCGCCGCTGACTTCTCTCTAGTCTGCTGCTTTATCAGCAACATTAACGTTGCCGAATTACGGCCCGCAAGCTCCGTGAAGCCACCACACCTCAGGACAAGTTCAACGCTACGATTGAGCACATAGGACTTATCGACGCAATCTGGTCTTTCCAGTGCGCCTAATCACCTCACTCAATTATCAGAAGGGCAGTACAACAGTTAGGTGGAACTAAACCACGCTCTCTGACTGTCGCGTTCTTTAATGCGAACAGCCTCAGAAACCAAAAAGACGAGATCGCGAGAACCATGATATAGACGTTATGCTAGTGCAAGAGACCTTTTTGAAGCCGAGCCATCGCAATGCTAAGATCGCAAACTACAACTTAGTTAGTATAACTACAAGCAATTACATGTCGAAGTACCATCTAGCATCAGGAAGGCCCTTATCAATCAAGGACGAATATATATTAATTGGACCTCATGCCTAGTCAGAGACTGTACAATAGTAACAAGATGCTTCAACTGCCAGCAGTTTGATGATTCAGCCAAATTTTGTCGGGAAAGTAGCCCTACGTGTAACTACTGTGGAGAGCTCAGACATTCCTTTAAGGAATGTAATAACAAAGCGCATGCCCCCGTTTGCAAACGTGTGCAAACGTTTTAAAAGAAAATGCGACCACAAAACTGGTGATGAAAGCTGTCCAGCACGTAAATTCGCAGAGGACAAATATATCAACTCCATAGACTATGAGGGCGCTTAAGAGCGCCGCGTATTATTTTATTTACTTAGCTCTTAAACACTAGAGTTAGTTTATCTTTAAGCTTAATTATGACGAATCAATTACTCAATGACCTAGACAACTTTTCTGTGTCTGACGCTAAAACATGTAATGTTGACGACTGTAACTTCCTTCCTCGTCTTGAAAATAAGTTAATGTTACTTACACAAAACATTAGAAGCATAAATCGGAACATAACCGGGTTTCAAGTTTCATTGCATAGGCTGTCCTTACAAAATGTTGGCCGTCAAACCTCCCACCCCACCTACCGCTTCTAGATGGCTATTCTTTACACAAAAACGAGAAAAACATTAATCAAAATGACGGTTTAGTAAAATACGTTAAAAATAATTTAAAAGTAACTGTCACAGTACCTACATTCCAGGATAGTAATTGCTTAATCATTCAAATTAATTTCGAGACGATTGTCATTGCAATTTACAGACGTCTTCCTCAAAATATTGATAGATTTCTAGAATCCCTTGATATTACCTTAAACAAACTTAGCACATATAAAAATATAATCCTAACCGGTGACATAAATATTAACATTACCCCTGGGAAAACAGATAACCACGCACATAACCACCTAAATATCTGCTTTTTTCATGGACTATTACCAACACATTACCACCCTACACATCAAAGCGGCTCGTGTTTAGACCATTTTGTGATTAAGTCAAATAAACCTTCTTTAACATTAGTTACTAGTTCCTTGCTTACTCATCATCAAGCAATTTTACTAACATTACAATTAACCTTACCTAGAAAAAACACTGCATACGCAGCTACACTAAAGTCCATATGACGAACCGTGGAAATTACATTCGTAGCATTAATTTCGACTTTGTTTATCGCTCTGACGATGCAAATACGTCTTTCAATTACTTTATAAATTCTTTACAATACGCATTAAAGAATAATACATCAACAATAAAACTGTCACGTAATTAAACCTTAGATAACACCTGGTCTCGTCCGCTGTATAAGAAAAATGGACAAACTTCATTTAAAATCAAAACTTTCTCCTGATAATTTAATACTTTCTACTACTCATAAAAGATATAGAAATTTTTGCAATAAACTATTTAAAAAACTCAAAATACAATATGATAAAAATGTTTTACAAAAGGCAGGTAAAAACAGTAAACTTGTATGGAAGTTCATTAAAAATAATACCTTAAGTTCAAAAACCTTCGTTCAGGTTTTGTCATTAGACAAAAGCCTAAACGAAGCAACTAATAAAGTAAATATTTTTTTTTATTAATGTTGGCAAAAAAAATAGCAGAGACAACATTAAAATTAAGCAACATTCGAAATCCAATTTTTATGCCTACATCCTTTTCTAAGTTAAATTCTTTTGTATTTTTAAATAACGACATTGATGATATTTTAAGTATAATAACTGGCTTAAAAGAAGATTGTACAGTTGGATGGAACAATATACCTAATAGCATACTCAAAAGATTTAAACATTTACTGGCCGCCCCATTAACACATATCTTTCAATTATGCCTATCTAAAGGTATTTTCCCGAAAGTGCTTAAAAAAGCTGTGGTTTCTGCTATATACAAAGCTGGTGATAAAAACTTAGTAACTATAGGCTGATTTCAGTTCTATCTGTTTTATCTAAAATTTTAGAAAAAATCATAAATATCAGGTTAATAAAATACCTGCAAACTTACAATTTGCTATCAGACAGACAATTTGGTTTTAGGCCTAAGAGGTCATGTAATGATGCCTTGCACCAATTGACAGATTATGTCACAAGTAATCTTGAAAATGGTATGCACTCAATTGGGATCTTTTTAGACCTTGCCAAAGCATTTGATACTATCTCTTGCCCTACACTATTGCAAAAGCTTGAAACACTTGGCATAAGGGGAACTCAACTTTTTTCCGATTACCTCAGTGATCGCTTTCAATATGAAAAATCTGTGAGAATACAAGTACACAATTACAAAACAGCTCTTATGGAATCCGACAGGGCAGTATCCTGGGGCCTACATTTTTCCTAATTTATATAAATGACTTGTGCAATCTTCAACTTCAAAATGGTGTCATAATGTCGTATGCCGATGACACACCCCTATTGTTCTCAGCTAAATCACGAGATGAGGTTTATAAATACGCTCAGTAACGCTTTAATATAGTATCTAATTGGATTCTTAATAATCTCCTAAATTTAAACGCAGATAAAACACAATATATGTTGTTTTTAATGAGAAACAATAACATACCTACTCACCTAAATATTTATGGTCATAATTGTAGCTCGTATGATGACACTGCATGTGCATGTCCTGCATTAACAAAAATAGACAATATAAAATATCTAGGTATCACGCTTGACACAAATTTAAATTTCTGCAAGCACATCGATTTACTATGTGTTAGAGTTTGTAAATTAACATATATTTTTAAATATCTCCGTAACATCGCTGACTTAAAAGAAGATAAGACAGGTGTATTTAGCTTTGTGTCAATCCATATTCACTTATGGGGTGAATATGGATTGACACAATACATTACTTCCTGGGGTGGTGCTTCTAAAACAATATTGCTCCCACCAGAACGTGCTCAGAGAGCAGTTCTAAAGGTAACCACTTTCCGTCCATTCATGTTTCCTACACATCAACTTTACTTGGCATATAGTTTACTAACTGTTCGTCAGTTGTTTATCCTGAACATCATATTAAAACAGCATACCGAACTTTCATTTAACTTAAAATCCATAGACAGGAGAAGAATAGACTTAGTTTGTGTAAATCCTCGAACCAAACACGCATTTGTGAACAGATTTTACATATTTTTAGGACCATTTCTCTATAACAAGCTCAACAAGTCACTAAAGATATATAGTGTAAATTATAAGAAATGTAATATATGTAACTGTAAGGGAATTTCCGAATAAATTAAATTACGAAGACACAAAGAAGTTGTTAGAAATTCTAAAATAGTTTGTATTAATTGTAGGTAACAAATAATTGTTATTTAATTATTTTATTTATTATATAATATAGTTTAATTATTTAAATTATCTAGTGTCCTACATTATTAAACCCATAGTGTAAGTGATGGTCTGAAATACAGGTACTCAACCTAGTTCAGGCGGGTAGCTAATATTATAAACTTGACGTTTCAATTTTTTGTTTTAGATTCTAAATTATTAAGCTACACATAGTTTTCATTTTTTTATAGCATGTTATTTTTGTTAGACTTATTGTTACTTTATTTAATTGTAATCATATTTGTTCCTGTATGTAAACATGTGTAATTGGAAATGAAATAAAAATTATTTATTTATTATTATTAATAATAGGTTGACCAGCCGTAGAAGCGGCACTTTGATCTACTACAAAAGGTCCTTGCACCGTGTGCCGATAGACGCTTCGCCCCTAATAAACATAGAGGTGTCAATTTGTAGGATAGCTCTGTCAATCACTAAACGTTGTTTTAGCATACCTAACACCGCTTAAATAAATATTAGAATCAGATATGTCAGTTGTACTAAGTCTAAGCCCTAGCGTTATAATAGCTGGAAACCTAAACAGCAAGCACTCCTCCTGGAACTCGCTTACTGATAACACGAATGGTGCAACTTTGTTCGATCTCTCAGAGCGATTAAACTTCGATGTTATTGCGCCTGAGACTCCAACTCGCTACCAATTCTCTACCAGACATCGACCGGATATCCTTGTATAATACTCAAATATGTCACGCTGTCGATATCATCGATCGAGACTATCTTAGAGCTAAACTCGGACCAGAAGTCCTTCAGACCAAAACCATCGAGGGCTGGCGTAAGCTCGAGGTGAAACTCGAGTCTACGAACTACCAGCACTTAGATAAAATTATTATCTTATCTTAATTTTATCCACCCCAAGATTATCGATTTTAGTGCATAACTCAAATAAATAATCTCCCCCATTTTATAGCCTGCGGCTTTCCAGGCCACGAGCCCTGAATCCGTTAAAGCTGTAAGAGCCGCATAGGCTAACAGCATAAACATCACAGAAACTAGAGAGTTAAATCCAGGGTCGGATTTTTCTGTCATGTAATTCTCAGTAGCAGCCCGGTGTTAGGAACTTGGCGGCGTACTTGGGAAAGCACGTAAATCCGTTGGTCCTGCACCCGATTTCTCTCTGATTGTGTCGTTTTGCCATCCCATCGAACTATGAGAGTGAGGGAATAGATAGAGAGGGTACACCTGTTTTACGCACACACTCTTGCACTATAATCCTGTCAAACGCAGATGGCTAGTTTTCGTTCAGACTGGCGGCCTTGACTGTCTGGTCTCTCGGTGTGAAGGACATTATTATTTATTATAGTAAATCCTTCCCACTTTATAAGAGGCCCATGTCCAACAGTGTACTATAGACGGGCTGTTGAGAAGAGAAAAGAAAAGATCCTATATTTAACGCAAAATTGTTATGAATAGAACTTTGTGCAAGAATTTGATATGTATATATTTCTCAATAAATCATGAACGAAGAAATAAAATTTCATTAATCATTTTATCGGGTTTTTTTTAAAGAATAAGGGTGATGAATGAGCACACAGTCCACCTGATAGTAAGTTGATCCTGTAGCCCATATGCAACTACAGCTATCCTCGATTAAGAATCAAAATACAGAATGGTTTGCCACCCCTGATGATTGAGATGAAATGCCTCATTTCTAGTAATTTGTGTTTCGTATTCTGTGAGAACATGGTCTTGCTCCGGTCGAAACGACGCTTTCGTTCTACAACCATAATAATATTATGCGATAAAGCGTCGGTTCGACGCTCTATCAAGTTATAGCTGCAGTGTAGCTCTGCCGCGTATATAATGAAAGTAATTTTAAATATTTAAAATTTGTTTTCATACTCCGGCCATTGTAGAGGCGATAACAACGAGTTATAAACAATGTCGTACTAATTAACAGATTGCATCACAGATACGAGTAGGTTTTACATAATTTAGTACTTAAATAATATCAGAGTTTAAAAAACATAAATAACAGGCATTTATTTTGAGCTGCAATGATCCTAGTGAGAATACTAGTTCATAGTCACAAAATTATTCTATTGTCTTCGGTCCTTAATACGTCTGCAGACACGATACTATTTTAACGTTACCGTTACAGCATATTAAAGTCCACAGCTGAAAATAGGTCTCCCCTTTAGATTACCTCAATAGGGGGGATATTTACCATAGTTGCCACGCTTGGCAAGCGGGTTGGCAAGCGCAGTCTTTTATTAATAGTCGTTATTGGAAAGACGTTGCTGCCCTTCTCCTGAATCGTTTCCCTCTGTCGCCTCTTACGACGCCCATACATGGTACAATTCAAGGGTTAGTTATTGAATTCAAGCAGAACAAAGTTGCTAATAAAGTATGTTCTAAATGTTTCGAACTTGTGTAAACGTTGTTTTGATAAGCGCTGCGATGTTTTTGAATGCTGCGTTCCCTTAACATTTTCAACTGTTTCATAATATAGGAAATAATCAGAGCCCTCTTCAGGGTCTTTCATTGCGTTATTAAATGGAGCCCATTTATTCCCGTTCTCATCACTTCGAGTCGTTTCCATTCATTCGTTCACTTTCATCTGGAATAAGTTTAGCTTTATTTGTTCAGAGAGAAAGCAAAGAGCTTTAAAGTTTTAAATACTTAAGGCATGGACACACCACCCCCAGAACTTTATCTTCAGGGGAGTTCTTTCAGGGCGATTTAGCCGAAATATGGCCACCCACGGTAGCCTTAGAGAAGGAAAATACATTTATTTACCCGAAATGGACGTACATACAAGAGATTTAACATTAAATATGAAAACACAAATCTTTTCCGTCCTTTTTTCACTTCACAGCCTATCAATAGTCCATTGCTGAATATAGACCTCTCCCATAGATTGCCCCATAGGATATTTGCCATAGTTGCCACGCTCGGAAATCGCCAAAAGACGCTGCTACCCATCTCTTTGTTCAGTTTTCCTCTGTCGCCTCTTCCGACAAATTTAAAAGCACAAACATTAACAGACTATAATTCCATTTCCTATAAGGCCTGCGTTCAGCAGTTGACTTTTCGTGGGCCTTATTGAAAGAACAAATTAACGAATGATCCAAGTTTTCCTGAAAAGGAGTCAACGAAAACCATTCTAATATCGGAAAAACAAATACGGAGTCGAGAATCTCTTTGAATAAATAATACGGTACTGAAATAGAAGCAAACACAGGAAGTGCTTACAACATTGTATATAATTTTATGAAATTGAAGCGGCAAGTGAACTAATAATAATATAGTCCACCTGATGGTAAGTTGTTGCTATAGCCAGCAGCCCATGGTCACCTGCAACTAACTTTAAACAAGGAAGGCTACAGATATCGAAAAATAGTAACCATAAAGTAATAAATATTTAAGAGGCAGTAGGACTACTATTCTGTCTGGGATTCCGTCGGGGTATGTGCCACCCTCTTACCTATTTCTGCCGCCAAATAGCAGTTCTTGCACTACTGCGTTTCGTTCTGAAGGTCATGTAGATCCAGCATAAATACAGGCTGTGCGACATTCCATCTTAGTCCTCAGAAGTAACAATGCATCTCTTAACTTCTTTGTTTGAAGTTGGCTGCGGTTGTCTATGGACTGCAGTAGCCAATTAACATCAGGTGGACTGTTAGTCCATTTGTTACTTAAATTTAATTTTAAAAATAACTAAGTGCATATCTTAATTCCTCCCTCCTCTGTCACCATCGTACAGCGAGGCGGTCGGGGTGTATTCACCCCTTTGTTGGCGATATTCCAAAAATTCGACCAAATGGTTTGCTTCGTCTTTCGTAATGCGTATAGCCAAGGAGTAATATAATCTGCTGGCGTCTTTCTTACTTTCCGATTACAATCTGGGGGTTTTAAAGGCAAGAAGAAGAAAGAAGAAGAAGAAGAAAATACAAAATTTTACCATCTAGGGCTTGATCACCCATCACCACGAGGTGGAGTTGTAGTCAAGCACTGGCTTAAAAATATTTCATTTCATTTCAAATATGTATTACTATAATATTATTTAAATTGAAATTTCTAAATTAGATTTACAAGCAAGTGTAAATTGTATCAATTTCCCTTACAGCAATTTAGCTTAAAGTCAAACGGAATTAAGCTCCCTTGTGATTACAACAACTATTTGAATTTATTACAAGGCTTGATCGTGTCTTCCACGAAGCTAAGCCGAAATAAATGAACTTGTTAGTCGTTAAAGTAACAAGTTCCTTTATTACATACATACAAATTACTTAAAATTATTAAGCCGTGTGTAGCGGCGCGGCGTACGTGAATCTATCAGTCTATATCGTCTCGTGTGTGTCGTAAGAGACTACTTTGAGAAACTCTAGAAAGATCTCATGGCTAAATCTCAAGATTAGCGACGGGGAGCGGAGTCTCGTAATACGATCGCCAATCCGCCTGTCAAGTGTGACATGATTATGAAGAAAAAGAAGAAAACATACTAATTACTCGTAGTACCTTTATTACCTGAAAGTTTTTGTGTATTTTGTTAGTTTGTTTGTCACTTCAGTTCTATATTACAAATAGAAAAGATCTACTATTACTGTTACAAGCCCCTTTTACTCGTGCGAAAATGGCTACGCATACCGTAAATTTGACCTTGCGACCACTTGGACTCACGTCGACTAAAATACTATAGAGTTTTAATATCACATCTTCGCAACATATCAACAGGGTTACGGGAATTCTTTTGCTTTTTTTACACGCTACTGCAGCCTCAACTTCGACGGCCCCACCTCGGGAAATGACAACTCCCTGATTCCTTTTTTATTAAAGTGCTAGTACACAAGGCGTGCCTTCCTACACTGCCTATATCTCTACTGCCAGCTACGTCACGACTACGTCTTGAGGTCATGAGGCCAGTAAAACGAACACTACAATGCAAGCGACAAATTTGGTCAATAGCTCCGCCGCCGACCATGTTTCGGCCGCGAAAGTGAAGAAGACTATCGTGAACCATGTTATGTACTTAGGGTGTATGTACTTAGAGTAGTCAAAGTGAATATTAGTGTTAATTATGCTTGATTTTTTTATTGAACTCTAAAAACTCACAGATATCTGTCTTAAGCTTTAACCGATTTTATTAAAGCATAAGTTGATAAACGGAATTTAAATTTCTTACGACGAAAACTCAAAGTCCAAGTCAAAATTTTATTTCAAAATTGACCTTTACAAAGCACTTTTTGAAAGTCAGGAACGCCATCACTTTAACAAGTCCCTTCTGCAAGAAATCTTATGAGAAGCGGCAAAAAGTCACAATTAGATTATTTTTCTCCCGACAGTTACAATTTATATTAAATCTTAATATATAAAAATCCCGTGTCACGATGTTCGTTCACGCTAATCTCCGAAACCGCTTAACCGATTTTAATTAAATTTTGTGAATGTGTATTGCTTGCTCCGAAGTGAAAGATAGGATAGTTTTTATTACGATAAGTGATCCTCAAAGTGTTTTATTGTGAATTTAACAATTTTTATAAGACGAAGTTCGTCGGAAAGGGCAGAACAACGTCTCTCTGATCAGCTAGTATCTAAAACACAAGTCAAAAAATCTAAGAAAGTGTTTTATATCCACGCATTATTATAAATTATAATTTAATTTATAAAATCCTTTCTTCATAAAAATGCTTAAACTAAAAGGGATTTCTTTCATATAATTTAAAAATTATTTTAAATTCAATATTAATAGACCAACTCAAGTATATTAATATCTATAGCGAACTTTATTTGGAATTTTTTTTTGAAATACTTTTCAGACTGAAAGTAAAGCTCTTGTCTACTAAAATATCAGACGTGACCTAGACCAATGCTTATCTCTCTGCTGTTTATCCTTGTGAGAGTAAGAACCTCTGGACCATAAGAGAATTTTGATGCTTGAGTAATACTTAATTTTAGTACCTAATTGGTAATATTTGGTACCTATTATTAAATAATTGGTATCTTATTAAATTAGGAGAGAGAATACCAAGAAAGTGGTCAGTCATACTGACGTGAGGAAGTCGGGACCAAATGTATTTAACGTAGTTCTAGACATTCTAACTAGATTATCTCTATTTAAATTTCTGCTTATTTAAATTTTTCTCAACTACTTAAATTTGGATGAAGTACACATTGCTTGGATACTGAGTTTCAGAAGAACTAATTAACAAGTTGGTTCACTAAGTATATAACTTGTGACTACATTAATGTGACAGCCGTGGTAGCTTAGGGGCTATGCTGATTTACCACGTGCTCAGTGGTGAAGGAAAACATTGTGAAGAAACCTGCATGTCTGAGAAATGAGAAAAAAAAAGTTATTTCGAAGACATGTGAAGTTCGCCAACACGCATTGGGGCAGCACGACGGATATTTCCCTGCTCTAAAACCCTCTCAGAAATGAGAAGAAGCCTGTGCGCAGCAGTGGGACATTTATAGGCTGTAACTTAACTTTTATTTTACATTAATGTCGAATAAATAATATGATTTTACTAGGAGGTAGGACTTATTTTCTGCCTAGTTATGTCTGAAGGGTATAGAGAGCTAGTATAATAAGAGGCTGTGAGGCATTCAAGTATACAACACTAAAGGTACCGTGTGGTGATGGTGTAAGAAAAGCCATCACCCCATTCCATCCCATGAGTGTCTTTTTTCGTGCATTTAATGGTTTACGATATAATATGGCGTTGTGGCCATGTCGTTTACGCCAAATGTATAAAATACCGGATTTTTACGTGGTAGAACCATACCGAAGTTACATTCTGGTTGTAGCACGAATGGGTCAGCTCGTCCAGCGAAAAATAGCAGCTTAATGCTGGTTTCATATGGTGAGTTTAGAGAACCGAAGACCCTTTTACCTGGATACAAGGCATTCCATCTAAGTCCTCAAGGGTGACAACGCATCTGCATTTTGATTCTTAATCGAAGATAAATGTAGATGTATATGGGCCACAGTATCTACTTACCATCAGGTGGACTGTATGCTCGTTTGTCACCCTTATTCTATAAAAAAGAAATACCCTGACCGGCGATGGGTAGCAGCGTCAATCAGCTCTCCAAGCGTGGCGATTCAGACAAATCCTCTATACATCGGTACAGGCTTATGGGCAGCTGTGGACTTTTGCTGTGCCCTGTTCTATTTAAGTGATGATGGTGATAATGACTTAACGCTAAAATGGTGACGAGGCGAAATAAGTAGTCACTCTTACTTCAAAGATTTAATAAGAGTCAACCAATGCTATAAAAAACTAAGTTCACGGGGTATCCGATAGATCACAGTGATAAATCAACAATTGTTTTGATTTTGTTGTAGGCCGTCTACTGGCGGCATAGAATATCCACTACCTCATATCGTCCCGTGGGTGTCGTAAAACGCGACAGAGGGAAATGAATCACGAGATGGGCAGCAGCATTAAAGAATACAGCACGGAGGCATTATTTTGTGTATATACATACACGAGAAACCGAAAAAATTATAATTGAATCGCAACTTTTCAATGATGTTGATACTGTAAGTCCATCTGTGTAACAAATAATTTCACCGACATCTGGTGAGCGTAACTTTATTAGCCCTCATTAAGAAGTCCTATTATATTATTTACATGAACTGCATATTTTTATTTCCAGCGCAGGAATTTGTTAACAAAATATTTACATATAAGAAGATAAGTAGATAAGGTTTAATGCGTTCCCATTTTAAACATCGAAATAGGATTACGAGATCTAAATAACAATTTCCATTTCCATAATGATGCTTTCGACCCTTCAATATTTTAAACAAGACCGTAATTCGATTTTCCATATTGAATTTTATTACACTAGCTTGTAGCTTCTTACGCATATTTTAATCACAAACTTTAGTGCTCTAGGACAGTATGGTGGTGGCGTAATAGAATCTATCGCACTATTTTATCCCGTGGGTGGTGTAAAAGGCTACTATGGGAAGTCCCAACAGTATCTGTACTGGCTTGCCTTTCTTACTTCTCTATCGCATCCTTCCTTCCAATTATATGCAAAACAAAACTTATTGCGCCATCTTTTGGCCTACGACAAAAGCGTCTGCAAAAAGAAGTCGACGCGATCAATACCCACATGTAATCAAGACTCAAGACGAACTGCATCGGTAATGGCTGTTCTTGTCTAAACCTTCCGAAAATGGAATTAGTGTAATTAAGCGTTAGTGTGTGTGCCGGGTCAACCCAGCTGTGTGTATAGACAATATAATCACGTAGGAGTGTGGTCAAGGAAGACCGAAGCCTTCCACATCCGAAAATATTGTTGAAGCCAACTTGAAGCTGACCGCCGCTGCCGGTAACCGTGAGTTTACCTACTTCATTTACCCGTCCTGGAGGGCCAAACTAATTTTCTCTCACGGTAGGTAAATTAAGTAGCAATTCTAAATAAGATTCTAATCGTTTTTATTTCAAGTAGAAGTGTCGCGATTACTACAAAACCAGAGTTCAATCCGCGCATTTTCTATTCTAACTGTTTTCATAGTGGTCGAATTTCCTATTATTTCTATTTTTACTACTATTTCCTATTATTATTGGGTTCAATTCATTCGAAAACTCCAAAATTACAGTTCATAGCAATTCAGCTTTAGATAAAAAAAAAATACTTTTACAAGTAAAACTTAGTAAGGCACTTATTTCATTGCCTTAATTTTAACGATATAATACGAAGTAATTTATTAAATTTATTTGATATATAATTTTATAATTAGGGAGAATTATTCTCTGTTGATTACATGAATTACAATTACACGTTATGTGCCGTTCGTAGTACCTAAACACGGAGGTAGTAGGTGAATAATTATACTCCACATATTCAATACGGATCGTTGTTTCAATAGGTGTAGTATATACACCTATTAATAGCGTCATTATTGCTTAGTTAAAAAAAATAGGTTTGTTTAAAGTTTACGGTTTTATTGTTTTTAATTTCAAACATAATGACAGATAAAACAAAGTCGAACGCTAGTGAAATTGAGAGACAACTCAAGTTGCTTACTATTCAAAGGGAATATGCATTTCGAGAAATTCAAATACTATGTGATTTATCGAAGAATATCCAAACGGATACAACTTCTGCATCTCAATTCGAGTCTAGGTTTAAGCGTATTGAGTTAGTGCGTAAAGAATTCTTGGATTATACGAATCAAATAAACGATTTAAAGTTAAAATTAAAGCCGGACGATATTATTGATATGAAGCCCGTGATTGCGTTTGACGACATGTACTACACCGTCGATGCCGCCAGGCTGCTCTAAGCGAGGTCGCACTCGGACCGACCCGCGATGCGACCGGATCCGAGTTTGACTTCCGGATATTCATACCACAGTATGAAACCATACGCGCAAGCACGCTTACCGAAACTCGAGTTACCGAAATTTGATGGAAACATTGAACATTGGCAAACTTTCGATACATTTTCCACACTTGTACATGAAAACAATAATATAAGGTCAATCGAAAAGTTTCATTATTTTTGACGTGTCTCTCGGATTCAGCGTTGTCAATCGCGAAAGGAGTGCCTGTTACCTCTGATAACTACCAAATTGTTTTTGACGCTCTTATCGAACGGTTCCAAAACAAACGAATTTTACTGCAACATATTTAGATAAAATCTGTAGCTTCATTCCTTTAAAGTCTGGTAATTATGCCGATTTACGTAATTTAACCAATATGTTGAATGAAACCGTTAATGCTCTTAAAGCTATGAAAATTAAGAAACTACCTAGATGAGTTTATTTTATTTTATTTAGCTGCGCTTGTTTTAGATTCTGAAACACGTAAACGTTTTGAGATGCAAAACGGGAACAAATTCTACCTTTTCTGATTTGTTAATTTTTTACGTTATGTTAAAGTTCTAGAGGTTAGTCAATCGGGTAACTGTTCCGGGTCTGTTTTTCAATCGGGACAGTTGTATAAAAATAATGTACGTGCCACCGGGAAACGAAATAGTCAAAATAATAAACAATATCATAAATCTACATCGTTGCCGTCGAACACTGCTATAGCTTCAAATGCTGCAAATAAAACAGCTGATTGCCTATGTTGCGGGGCGGTACATGCGCTTTTCAAATGTCCGAAGTTTCAAGAACTTAATATTTCTGAAAGATACGTCTTAGTGTCTAATAAAAATGTTTGCATAAATTGTTTACGTTTAAATCATAATGCAAATAAATGTTTTTCAAAAATTACATGCTCAACTTGTGGTGAGCGTCATCATTCGTTGCTCCACGATAACACTAACATTGTTGCTGTTCCGGGTTGCTCCACTGACAGGACTAGCGATAAAACAGTAGTTACGGCTGACGACTTGACCGCGACTGCGAGCTCCGTGACTACCAGCGCTCACGTTGGTCATAGTCGTGCTCTTGTTATGCTCGGCACATTTGTGTAGTGCGCGTGCGCGGTTGCGGTGCTCCCGCTCAGTATGCTACCGCCCGCGCACTTATTGACAGTGGAGCTCAGTGGAGACAGTGGAGAACAAAAATTAATAATTTTTAATCTGGAGGTAACCGTGGTTAACTATGACATTGGGACGTCAAATATCTCAGTCCCCCCCGTGACCATGGGTGCTGTAAAGTACTCGAAACGTCGGGAATATAAAATAAGTTAATATACGCGATAAAATCCGTAAAACTAGTTTTATTTAAGTGGAGCTCAGGATAATTTATGACGTTATCACTCGCTCAACGTTTAGGGTTGCCCATTCGCCGCTGCAATTTAGCTGTAGCAGGTTTAGGAAAAAATGTAGTGCATCAAATAAAGGGTGAAACTTCATGCGTGGTAATGCCAACGGATTCTGATAGTCCAAACTTCACTATTAATGCTATAATAATGAATACAATAACAAATAAAATGTCTGTTCTAGAAGTACCTTCTGAGGTTCGTGCAAATTTTAAACATTTAGTTTTAGCAGACAAACAGTTTGACAAACCCACTAATATAGACTTGCTGCTGGGCGCACAGTTATTCCATAAAATGTATGATGGCCAACGCCTAGAGATAGGTCCTGGTTTACCAGTCGCTCTACATAGTGTCTTTGGGTGGCTGCTCACTGGCAAAATTGATCACAGCTGTCAACATCCACCTATGGTTTCTTCCCTCGTTACTTCCACCAGGCTTTTGAATGACGTGTTTAAGCATTTTTGGGAGGTCGAAGAACCACCGAAAACATTTATAGCGAACCCTGAAGATGTTAAATGCGAAGAACTATACTCTACTCTTGTGTCACGTAAACCTGACGGTCGTTACGTCGTTCCTTTGTTACTGAGGAAGCCTTGTGATAATCTAGGTGAATCTTTCGATATGGCAAAATCACGCTTATTCAAACTCGAAAAGCGACTTGAGCGCAACGTAGAGTTAAAAAAGGACTATTCTGATTTTATGACTGAATATTCAGATCTGGGCCATATGCAACCCGCAGACGTTGGATCAGGCAAATTTGTAATTCCGCATCATTGTGTACTCCGCCCTGAGAGTACTACGACAAAACTACGCGTCGTTTTTGATGCAAGTGCCAGAACGAATAACGGAAAATCGTTAAATGATATCGTGTACACTGGGCCTATCGAGGCATTCCATCTTAGAACTTCAAGGGTGACAACGCACCTGCACTTTGATTCTTAATTGAGAATAGATGAAGATGTCCTCGTGAAACGGCATACTCTTACCATCAGGCGAACTGTGTGCTCGTTTGTCACCTATAATCTGTGATAAAATTGGTATTTGAAAAGGCACACAGTTGCTATCAGTTTAAAAAAAAAAGAAATATTTAGATTTTAGCAGCACATTGGTATAACATTTGTCTGTGTACCTTAGACATTTATTCCATTAGCATTCCATTATTTACATTTATTTCACGCAACATTTCACTCCCGCCACTTATTAGATTTATTACATTTACAAACGCCTTAAGAAAGAATTTGTTTAACCGCAATTTATGTGGAGGGAAATCTCATTACGAGAAGCACATTTTTTCACATAAAAATAATATCTGAGTTACTTTACGAACGCTGAGTCTTAAATGATTAATAATTTTGTACATTCTTAACATAAATGCTTTTTTGTACATTCTTAAATTAACTTTTAACTTTTAAACTTAATTGAAACTGTAATATTTTTTGACGACTCCGTGGCGCAGTGGCTTAGCAATGAGTATCAGTGCTAGGAGCCGTGGGTTTGAATCCTGCACGGACCAAGTATTTGTATGACCTACAAATAATTGTTCCGAGTCTGGATTTTTGTCCTCTTGTGAAATTTATGTCTATAAACTGCCTCCACGATACAGGAAAATCCTAGTGTGAGGGTAACGTTTTTCCTAATTTAAAAAAAAATGTTTTCTTAATCGTGCAACATCCTTGTGGAATCAACTACCCCGGAGATTTTTCCGGCCCGATACGAATTAGGGAACCTTCAAGAAAAGAGTCTACTCTTTCACAATACTTGGCAAACCGGGTTCGATCACATCTACATTAAAATTGTTAATTGCTATTTTAAATACTGATTTACCAAGTGCTCGGTGGTTAATGAAAAAATCGTTAGGAAAACTGTATGTGAGAAAGATTTAAAAAAAATTGGCGGTCAAATACGCATTGAGGCAACGTGGTGGAGACTTCCTTATCCTAGAATCCCTCTCAGAAATGATAGTAGCCTATGCCATAAATTATGTATAATTTCTCGCCAACGGCCACTAGACCAACGAAGCAGTCGATTACATACGTAGGTCACTCAATAAGTTTTAAGATATACAAAAAGTATTCTAGATACTATTAATATTTATTTTACATCTTTTCAAAATATTCTCCATCATGCTCTATACAAAGTTCCATTCGCCTAAACCAACTCTGAAAACACTTTTGCCAGTCTTGATCTGACAGGTCGGAAATCGCTTCTTCGTAGGCAGCCACGGCTTCTTCGGCGCTTGAAAATAACTTGCCTTTTATTTTTTCTTTGACTCTTGGGAACAAAAAGAAATCACAAGGAGCTGAGTCAGGGCGGTAGGGTGGGTGACTTAGAGTTTCAACACCAGATTCCTCAATAAATGCTTTTGTTCTAAGGGAGGTATGTGAAGAGGCGTTATCGTGATGCAGCATAATTCTCGAAGCCCGGTCTTTGGTCTTTCTCCCGCACAGCTTGAAAAGCTTTGGGTAATGCAACTGTAGTATACCATTCAGAGTTGACTGACCTACAATTATCCAGCATTGACGTCGACAAATGTTTGCTTTCCTTGCTTCCGTGCATAGTGTCAGTAATTTATGTGACATAATTTTAAATAATAAAGTAGACCTGTGCTTTGCTACGGAGGCAGGGCAGACATGGCAAACGCTCTGTCCGGCGAAAATGTTCCACTGGAAGTTAAGCAACAAAACAGTGGGATATTCCGTTGGTACAGAGGGTGCAGAAAGATTTGTTTCATAATTTCCATAGTGACCAAGATATGGCACGACTTCTAGCTGTTTCGACTAAGGAATCTAGTTACTGGTGGTACACTGGTTACACGTTTTACCATCAAGTAATCTCGGCACATTACTTGATGGGGAAAGCTTGCACATCGCTGTAGGAATCCGACTAGGAGCGGCGATTTGTCAACCCCATCAGTGCCCCTGTGGTAGCAGCGTCGTCAAGTTTGGGCTCCACGGACTTTCTTGTAAGAAAAGTGCTGGCAGGTTTTCACGGCACGGTTCTTTGAACGATATCATCCGAAGGGCTCTTGTCTCTATAAATGTTCCCTCGGTTTTAGAGCCTTGTGGAATATTTAGAGACGGCAGGAGACCCGACGGTATGACATTGGTCCCTTGGGAGAGAGTTAAAGCCCTAGTGTGGGATGCTACTTGCGTAAACACTTTGGCTGCCTCTCATCTCAGGGGTACCTCGTTTAGAGCCGGGCGGCATCAGAGGCAGCTGAACTGAGTAAGTGGCGCAAATATGGGTCTCTGGGAGATGACTACATATTTGTGCCATTTGCTGTAGAAACTATCGGTCCGTGGGGTCCACGTGCGGTGAAGTTCTTAAAGGAACTCCATTCGCGGCTGGTCGTTGCTGCTGGTGATAAGAGGGCTGGCTCTTTTCTCGTTCAAAGGCTAAGTATAGCCATTCAGCGGGGAAACGCAGCCAGCGTTCTTGGCACGATACCGCGTCGAGTAGGACTGTTTGATAATTAAATTACTAGTTTTAGTTTTTTTTATTATAGTTTTTAAAATTGTATATAATAAAATATTGTATATTATGTTATGTTTTATAACATAATATACAACATTTTACTATATTATACAATATTAAAAAACTATAATTAAAAAAAAACGAATAACTTAATTATCAAACAGCCCTACTCGCCGTGGTATCTTTTATATATATCGCGGTATATTTTATTCCTTCAAGAAATTAAAAAAGTTATACTTCTTTTGGCGCGTTTGGGAAAAATTATGAGAGTGAATTTTTACGATGCGCGCGCACACCGACACCTAAAAACGACACCATTAAATTGTTACGATGCGCGCGCACACCGACACCTAAAAGCGACAACTTCAGTTGGTAATTGTCTCTCAAGTTTTCGTGAGAACTAACAACTATGACTAAGTCCTGAAGATGTGCTTTGGTGACTGCTACTGGAACTCCTCGATGAGAAGAACTAGGTGTGCTAAGTTTGGGCTCATTTTGATAGTTATGATGACACCTTTCCTCCGGAATTGAGAAGTGACCTCAAGGTGTACTTCGGTGACTGCTACTGAATTGTATTGAAAAACGAGCCCAAACTAGGTATGCCGAGTTTGGGCTCGTTTTGTTAGTCATGATGACATATTTCCTCCAGACTTAATGGAGTGACCTCAAGGTGTACTTCGGTGACTGCTACTGGAACTCCTCGACGAGTAGAACTAGGTATGCCGAGTTTGGGCTCGTTTTGATAGCTGTGATGACACCTTTATGGAGTTACCTGAAAATGTACTTCGATGACTGCTACTCGGACTCCTCGACGAATAGAACTAGGTATGCCGAATTTGGGCTCGTTTTGTTATCAATCAGTACAAATGGACAGACTTAACGCTAGAAGCAATTTTTTACAGAAAACTTTGTTTTGAACAGAACACAATTAGAAAATTCAACGATGAAAGATTTTTCATGTTAAATTTGAATGGAAATGTTCTGCATTGAAAAACACATTCTTACAACTAAACACAACATTTTAAATTATTCAGTATTTGTACAAAATATTGGTTGTTTTAAATGTATATAAAATTACTTCAATCATCATAAGGATTCATTTATTTATACTTGTTAACAAATGAATCCGTTGAAAAATATGTTGTGAAATTTCAAAAAATTATGTAATGATTTGTTTTATTACACCACGTCTTTTTTTTTATTCTTTCATATTCATATTCTTACATTGTCATCCTATTCTGAGTTATGTTCAAAATTTCAAGTCTCTAGCTCATCGGGAAGTTATTTTACAATCAATAAATAAATTAGACCCGAACAGACATATACGAAAACGAGTTCCTTTCTCATTTCTTAAAACGAGCAGACAGTCCACCTAATGGTCAGAGTATGACACCAGAAAAGCCACGAAGATGATTTTACATATATTTTTTTTGTATGAGTCACTGGACTGGTATTTTACTCTTACTGTATTTAACTACTCGTACATTGTATTTTACACGGCTATATTTATTTATATATTATGTTAGCCGCATGCTCGTTTGCTCCATTTTCTACAAGAAAAAAGTTATATGGATAAAATTAAATGAAATATCTTAATTTATTTGACGTAAGAAAATAAATTTCGTTTTTCAAATGTAATTTTTTAAACCTACTAAATTTACTACCGTTTTGAAATGAGATTCCTCAGACCGAAGAAGCAGTGGCGAAAGAAAGTTTTTTTAAAGTTAATATTAGAATAGAATAATTTTTTATTCAATATAGATCACATGTGTAATTCTTATTGAAAGTCAAAGTTTATTTTACCACTGGTTCGAAAAAAACACCTCTGTCCTGGGAAGAACCAGCAAGAAACCCAGCGGGACTTTTTTTTAAGTAAATTTTGTGATGATTCGGTGACAAAAGGAGAAGAATTTAATGATTTTGCTGTCAAAAAAGGAACATCAATAGAATGTTTCTTAAAAGCCATAGCAAATTCTTGATCAGATTGAGTTAAATTATTGTTAATATTCAATTCAAAATCCGAGTTGCGCGGTGTGACCTGTTCGTTTCACTATTAATTATTCTCCACTTTATTTTAATTTTTATGGATGCAGTTTTAATTTTGTTACTTAAATTTAAAACCTTAGTTGTGGAGCACACTTTTTTAAATATTTTAGTTTTTTTTTACATACTCTCTAAATATAACACTACTATTATATGATCTTTCATTATAAAGTTCGTATAACCTCCGCCTACTTTTATAAATTCCTACTGTCGTAGTATAAATATAGGTAGAATAGGAAACGACAACAAACGTATGACAAACTCAAAAAAAACGATAAAAAATTTGGATAATATAACTTGCAATTGTTGTCAGTTTGTGAATCTTCAGCTTCTTTTTTGTGATTTGGATACACACTTGTACTTGTTTCACTATATTTATTTAAATCATTAATTTACTAACTACAATCACATCACTCCTGATGATGCTGTGAGGCAAAACCAGTCGGTTCATTTTTCAATTTGGAACTTATCAACCTATAGCAAACCCAAGTAGACCAGCCTCTACAAGCATCACCTGTTGACAAGTATTATACATGTGGTAGCCATCGCCAACCTCTTTAAAGGGAAGTAGATGACCCGCCACACGACGCCGTCACAAGCCTACCTTTAAGTGAGCATGACATACCCAAGTCCTACCATAACAACACAAAACACACAATTATAGGTGTGAAAGAAGCTAGAGAGGTGTGTCAAGTTAGTGGCAAAAAAGTCCGTAGTCCCTGCTAATCCTACTGGGTGAGAGACATATGTGTTTATATTAAGTTTTATTTTTCTTTTTATATTATCTCGTTGTTTAAAAATGCACAAAAAATATACAAAAAAAATTAATCCTTATGAATTTTCTACTGTCAAGCATCTCTGATCCCAGACTAAAAGCAAACCAATTGTTATGATAATTTTGAATTGTACAGATTGTGAGGCACTTGTTAATGCTACGTAGGTCACTCAATAAGTTTTGAGATATACAAAAAGTATTCGAGATACCATTAATATTTATTTTACATCTTTTCAAAATATTCTCCATCATGCTCTATACAAAGTTCCATTCGCCTAAACCAACCCTGAAAACACTTTTGCCAGTCTTGATCTGACAGGTCGGAAATCGCTTCTTCGGCGCTTGAAAATAACTTGCCTTTTATTTTTTCTTTGACTCTTGGGAACATAAAGAAATCACTAGGAGCTGAGTCAGGGCTGTAGGGTGGGTGACTTAGAGTTTCAACACCAGATTCCTCAATAAATGCTTTTGTTCTAAGGGAGGTATGTGAAGAGGCGTTATCGTGATGCAGCACGATTCCCCGAAGCCCGGTCTTTTGTCTTCTCTCCCGCACAGCTTGAAAAGCTTTGGGCAATGCAACTGTATTATACCATTCAGAGTTGACTGACCCACAATTTTCCAGCATTAACGTCGACAAATGTCCTTAATTTGATTAATGTGATTAATTTTACCCCTTTTGAATTCATGAAACCACCTAAAAATTATTGCGCGTGATGGAGTTGAGTCCCCTAATGCTGATTATAACCGTTGTAAACTTAATTGTTCAGTTAAACCAAATTCAAAATCATAATATATCATAGCGCGCAAATGTTCACGGTTAAGATCCATCGTTTTAAATGAAAATCGCAGGAAGCGTTGCAGGAAAATTAATAGAACTTTGTTTTTTTTTCAATATTGAGCAATTGGCTTATGGAGTTCTATTTTTAAATAAATTTGCTTTTTAGAAACATATAACACGGGTGCGTTCCATTTTTAAATTTCGAGGATCTCAAAACGTATTGAGTGACCTACGTATAGCATACCTATCTGTCAAGAGCTAGACTAAAATATTTTTTTTCGTAAATGAAATAAATTACATGTAAGGTGTAGTATCAACTCTCGATAACTTGTATACTCCATTAGGTTTTAGTTCTTCTATTTTAAAGCCATTTTTTTAAGTAAGAGTGTCAAAGCACAGCCCACCCTCATCCGAAGGTAAGTGTATGCTATAGCCTATAGGATAATCTAATTTTAAAATATAAATATTTTTTAGAGGTTAATGTAACAAACGAACACACAGTCCACCTGATGGGTAGATGGACATTTTGATTCTTAATCGAGGATAGTTGTAGATATCTATAAGCCACAGTATCCACTTAACATCAAGTGGACTGTGTGCGTATTTATCACCCTTATTCTATTAAAAGGTAAATGATGTGAATTACTCGTAAAATGCAGAAGCATTGTCACCCCTGAGAACAAAGATGATATTCCTGGTTACCAGTAAAAAGGATATCCGGTTCTCTTTACTCCTTATACGAAACACAGCAGCATTAAGCTGCTATTTCACGTCGGTAATCTGTGATAGCGTAGTCCAGAAAAGTTTAAATTGAACGCGATAAAATTCGTAAAATTTGTTGTATTCAATGTGTAATATTTACGTAAATTTAAGAAATAATTCGGTGTGAATATTTAAAGAAAGATCGGAAAGTTACCCAATGATAACTCAAAAGAATACATGTTGAGAGGCAGATACTTACTAAAATGGTATCTTACACGTGATATTGACGAGCAGGACAGCAGCCATCGCATACCGAATTTTCCAATCTTAAGAGTAGATCATCTATGTATATGTACATACAGAAAGTTACTTACCATTTTTAACAGACTTCAAAAAAAGGAGGAGGTACTCAATTTTTTTATGTGTGTTACCTCAGATTTTTTTTCTGGGTGAACCGATTTTGATGATTCTTTTTTTATTTGAAAGCTGGTGCTTATAATTTATATATCCCACATAAATTTGATCAAGATCTGACCAGTTTTGGAGTTATCCTTAATAATGCGTAATATAATGCGCATTAATATTGAAGTCGGTTGAACAAAATTTTTAATTTCATTGTCTCACTTCCTCTCTTTTTAAAAAACGTTACCTCCACACTAGGATTTTCTCCTGTATCGCGGGGGCAGTTTACATACACAGATTTCACAAGGACAAACATCCAGAACCAGAACAATTATTTGTAGGCCATACAAATGTTCCGTGCGGGATTCGAACCCGCGGCCCTTAGCGCTGCAACTCATTAGAGCCTTAGAGCCGTCACTTGTCTGTTTCACATTTTTTGCTATTTACAAACATGCGACACGCGATGGCATTGTGGCGGCGCTGTTGTCGCGCCACAAGCGAAATACATCGAAGCCTAAATCGCGCTATCAAAGTTCCGAAGCAAAAACAGTATATATAGAATAGCTCCGAACTACCACTCGGAGCATTGGCCGCTCCCCGGGCAGAACACCTTGCCCGGCGGGAGATCTCCCCTTTTCCTTCCACCGGCCACAGTGGTGACCCCGACGTGATATGAACACGCAACCAACAACCTTCGGAAAACTACCTTAAAATCTTCATCATCGTCCTCAAGTACCCCATTGATTCGCTCCCGAGCAGATATTGTCTGCAGTCTTCACATCCTGCAAAGCCATCTAGCTTTACAAAGGTTCATCGCAGCACTGGAATAATGCTTCCTGTTCCTTCAAGCTACTCTCTGCGCTACAGTGTTCGGCACGGCTCTGAGCCTTACTGCTCGCCTCTGCTTCACGGCACTCTCGCAGATTATTTGCCTTCTCAATTCCCTGGCACTTGCACATTCATCGACATCTAGACTGCACTATCGACCTCTACCACTCGGAGCGTTGGCCGCTCCCCGGGCAGAACACCTTGCCCGGCGGGAGATCTTCCTTTTCCTTCCATCGGCCACAGCATTATTAATGAAAGAGTGGCAATGAGAAGTGCTGCTATTTTCAATCTCTTTCTTTTATCGACCAAGTGTTAAACTTTTTACCAGTATATGCTGATCATGCATTAGTAAGCAGTCACAAGTACTAGGAGGTCTACTTACACTGAACGTTTTTTTAAGGTCATTGGCATTATATGCGAAAAATCGAAAACTGCGAAGCTGTGGTCGGGTCGCTAATCAAATAATAAAGCTGTAACTATGGCTTCAGTAACTAGGTACCTAATTATCTAGATCTACCTATAAATAATAATATCTTACCTTTCGGTATCCTTAGAAATAGCAAAGAATGAAAAGTCGACATTTCCATTGTTATTTAAGCACCCGCATGCTATGCAGTACCTTTTGGCTTTTTGAGAGGCCATTTAGATTTACATGGGGAAATGCCTACGCATACCCGCCTCAAGAGGGCAAGGACAGGTTATGTCGGACTCGCACTGACTAAAATCCCATGGTGTTCCACCTTCGCCGCATATTGGCAGGACCACGGGAACGCTTTCGCACACATCCGCGGCCCCACCAGCGCCGGACGCCTCATGGCAGCCCCACCTCGGGGGAGGACCTCTCCTCCTCAAGCAAGGCACACCAGGAACACAAGACACGCCCTCCTCCACGGCCTCCAACTTTACCTGCGTAACGGGCCCCCCCCGAGTCCGATAAGCGGAGGCGCATCGCCATACCAACACTCCTCTTCCACCGCGACTCCACCTCGGCTGCAGCGGTAGGGGGAGAGGACACCCCTCTCACCGCAGCCCACCAACACCGACCAGTGAGACAGACCTGGTTTAACGTGATCATAATAATCAAAGTATAATATTGACTATTGCGCTTGCATACAAATATTTTCTCACTAAATAATGTGTCACTTAGGCTTCTCTCTCAAGATCTCTTTCACTCTGGAAGTGTTTTGCTTGTGTTCTGTGGACTCTTGTGTCTACCCCGAGCTCTTTAAGCTAGGGCATGGATAAGTGATTGTAGAAGGATTGTAGCAATAAGTCGCCAAACCCAGTGGAATATCATACAATATATTTAATATCATACAATATGAACATCGGAAATTGTCGTACTTTTTTTTGTTATAAGAGGAGAATGAAACTTATTTCATTCGAAATTAATTCTGCTATATACGTACAGAAAAAAAATCATATATGTATTAGTAGTTCAGGCAGGTAAAATTAAAATAGATTGAACATACACACATAATATTAAGTTGAACGATAAAACACTTGAGCTTGTAGAGTCCACAGCCTTTCTTGGTATCATTATTGACCTACTATAGGGACCTCGAATTGAGGCCTTTTCATTAGTTCTGCTGTGTATGCCGTAAAAAAGATAAGGCTGTTAACAGATGCGAACACAGCAAGGTTTGTTTATTTTAGGTATTTCCACGGTGCTCTTGCGTTCTATGGATTATTACAAATATATGGACTCGCTCAAAAATCTTTTAAAGACATCTTAGCCGTTGCATCACAATTCATTTTGGATTTTTTTATGTAATAAACTATTTTATACCTGTGACAAAATGTGTGAATTTTAACACGCCCAATAAACCTAAACAGATCAATTTATTTAATATTCTTTATTGCACAACATGTTACCATGGTGGCGACCATGGTAACGGCGAGGCAGAGGGTGCTAAGAATCTCCGATGGAGGTTCGGTTGCCACCTACGACGAATCGACCTGGCAACTTATAACGCATGCACTCTGAGGACTGACAAAAAGATCCTGGAGCTGGACGAAGAGATAGATAAGTTACGCTGGAATATTGTGGGATTACCCGAGGTCCGAAGAGAGGGGGAGGACATGGTAATCCTCGAATCCGGCAACTTGTTCTATCACCGGGAGGGCGACCATCTGTCCCAAGGAGGTGTCGGATTTATCGTCCACAAGTCTCTCGTTAACAACGTTGTAAAATTGGGAGTGTGTCGACGAGGGTTGCGTACTTGTACTCAGAATCACCAAACGGTATTCGCTGAAGGTTATACAGGTTTACGCACCAACTTCGGCACACCCCGATGAGGAGGTGGAGGAAATGTATGAGGATATTCTAGAGCCATGCATTCCTCAAAACCCACTATACGGTGTTATGGGAGACTTCAACGCAAAGCTAGGCACAAGAGAGAACGGTGAGCTGAAAGTAGGAAATTCGGATTAGGGCAACGGAACCCAAGGGGCCAGCAGCTGGCCGACTTCATGGAGAAAGAGGACTCTTTGTGATGAACTCTTCTTCCAGAAGTGAACTCTTTCCTTCTGAGCCGCGTCTACGTGCTGTTTTCGAGAGTCATTACGACTCGTCTCGCACGCAGACTCGACGACTTCCAGCCTCCCGAACAAGCCGGTTTCCGAAAAGGCTTTAGCACCATAGACCACATACATACCCTTCGGCAAATTGTACAGAAGTCCGAGGAGTACAATTTGCCACCATGTCTGGCGTATGTGGACTATGAGAAAGCTTTGATTCCGTCGAAATTTATGGTGCTGCAGTCCTTCAGCGGTGCCAAGTTGACTGTCGGTATATCGAAGTGCTGAAGTGCTTGTACAGTAGGGCCACGATGGCTATCCGAGTACAGAACCAGAGTACAAAACCTATCCAACTGCAGAGAGGTGTAAGACAGGGTGACGTTATATCCCGAAACTCTTCACCGCTGCATTGGAAGACGTTTTCAAGCTTCTGACTGGAAAGGATACGGCATTAACATCAATGGCGAGTACATCACTCACCTTCGATTTGCCGATAATATAGTCCTTATGGCAGAATCGCTGGAGGACCTAAGCACTATGCTCAATGACCTCAATAGTGCCTCCCAACGGATAGATCTTAAGATGAACATGGACAAAACAAAGATCATGTTTAATGTCCATGTCACACCTATGCCGGTAGTTGTTGGAGCACTAAGCTCGAAGTTGTTGACGAATATGTTTACCTGGGACAAATAGTCCGACTAGGTAAGTCCAACTTCGACCGAGAGGTCAATCGACGGATTCAACTCGGCTGGGCAGCGTTCGGGAAACTACGGCACATCTTCTCGTCAGGTATACCTCAAAACTTGAAAACGAGGCTGTACAACCAGTGTGTTGCCAGTGACGACCTACGGAACTAAGACGTGGTCCTTCACTGCTGGCCGGATGAGGAAGCTCAAGGTCACTCAGCGAGCTATGGAGAGGGCTATGCTCGGAGTTTTTCTGCGTGATAAACTTAGAAATGAGGATATCCGCAGTAGAACCAGAGTGATCGACATAGCCCAACAGATTAGTAAGCTGAAGTGGCAATGGGCCGGCCATATAGCTCGAAGAACCGACAACCGATGGAGAAAAAAGGTTCTCGAGTGGCGGCCTCGTACCGGCGGACGTAGTGTAGGGCGTCCCCCCACTAGATGGAGTGACGACCTGGTAAGACATGCAGGAAGTCGATGGATGCGGGTGGCTCAGGACCGTGCTTTGTGGCATTCCTGGGGAGGCCTATGTTCAGCAGTGGACTTGTAATGATGATGAATGATGATTGCACAACATACAATACATACAGGGATTATATATACAAAAGAAGTATGCAATGGGCGGTCTTACACAGCAATTTCTTACAGAAAACCAGTGAATGGACAGGATTTCAGGAAGAATGACAGGGGTAGGTTAAGTGGCTGTGATAAAACAGAAGGTAAAAATGCGTTAATACTTTGATATATAAATATATATCTCGGAAATTCAGTGGAAGAGTCCACTTCTGATCTCGAAAATACATCAGGATAGCATTAATTGTTAAAAATAGTAAAAGCGTGAGAGCGGATGTTCAACTTGCTCTCTTGCTCACGCAATTAACAATTATCAGTAATAAAACAGCGTAACGCACTAATCATTCAGTATAGAGCAATCACCGTGCGACCAAACCTTAACACGGCCCCGCCACAATCACACACCAGTGTAACGTGAGGGACGTAATCACATGATAACACCAAAGTATCCAAACCAACAGCAACACATGTCAGTGTAACATAGGGCAGTCTCTCAGCAACACGATTTTCCTTGCCTATACTAGTTGAATTATTAGTACAACGAACAGAACCACGACACTATCTTAGCACTCTTGAAATGACTTCACTCGTAGAAGCGTGTAAGTGGAATATCTCGCGCACGTCGCCTAAAGTGAACTTTATACTACACAAACGAGTAGGGGTTTCTCGATATACCCTCAATCTCGCTACCATCGATATGATGCTCCGCTAGAGTGACGCAACCTCTCGATCACTCAATTCAACCGGTATTTTATAGACGCGCCGACATATTTATACTGTCTAATCTATCATATATAAATACTTTATAATCGATATCCATAGAGATATATATATATATATATATATATATATATGAATATAGATTTTAATAGAATCAATATACTACCTTTTATAATATAATGGCTAGTCTGAGAAACGACATAACAATTTAGAGTGGAAGGTAATGGTTCTATACAAGTATTTTTTTAAATTTAGTAAGAGATGGAGCGCGTTTTGTTGCCAATGGGAGTTCATCCCATAAACGAACGGCCTGTACGGAAAAAGGATTGAAAAGAACGCAATAGAGAATATGAAGTATGTGAGCATTCCGATGAAGTCGTATTGACTAATCAATGTACATACTTCATAAAACTAGCTACTCATTTTTGGGTACGATGTACATAATATATAACAAGATTCCCTATAATATTGCTATTTGTCTTTGCATGTAAAAAGCATTTTTATGATTATGACGAAAACATATTATAAATTACATGACTATTTAAAAAATAAGAATGCGTGGATATACGGATGAGCTTTCTTAGAAATCTTACATAATATATATATAAATGTTTTAAGGTTAAATTCGCCGCTTCTTATCACAAGGTCTTCCTGCAGTAGGGCTTAAAGCGATGGCGTAGCTTTTGACTTACAAAAAGTAGTTTGTAAAAATCAACTTTGAATAAAAATATTATATTTTGAGATTATTTTTCCGTACAATGCCTTAAACCAATGAAATAAAATCATTTTGCTCACGTTTAACGCAGTATGCTGTGTAAATGGGCGAAAACGATACTAGTACCAACCATGCAGTGGCGGTGTTAGAATATCAACTAGCCCATATCTAGTGTCTTAAGAAGACAGCAGTATCTTCCTAATAACAACTTAATATAATACTTATCTACTTCTTTAGTTTGAAAGACTCCTTAAACCATAGCCCAACCAAGCCCAAGACTATGAATAATCCACTGTTTGTTATAAGACAGAGCTAGTTCAATAGAAGTCTATTTTGATTTACAAATTTCCTTGGAAATATATTTACTTCAAGTAATCTTAGTGCATTTGCTTTTAAATGCAGAAAGAAATAAAAAGAATTGTCTTAGCAATATAAAGTCCCTGACGAAAGTCGACTTTATTCGTGCTTTAGATTTTTCTTTCTATTGTACGTCTGTGACAGTGAAAAGCTTTACTTCTTCAGAAAACATTTCTTATATACAGTAGAAAAAATTAGTCTTGCTTTGTCTTAAAACTGAAATTTGTTTTCATTTGAGACCTCTACATAGTAATCTAAGTTTTTAATTATGTATTTATTTTAACTAATGGTCGAAATTCAACAGTAATTAATTAAATTAATAATATTTTATATTTAACAAGCTGTATTTCACTTTCAGCTGCACATTAATAAATAAAGCACAGATATCTAATTTATAAAACATAAAATAAACGCTTTTTCGCCTTGACATCATAATTATTAAAGTATTTTTACCTTCTGTTTTATCACAGCGACTTAACCTACCCCTGTCATTCTTCCTGATATCTTGTCCATTCACTGGTTTTCTGTAAGAAATTGCTGTGTAAGACCGCCCATTGCATACTTCTTTTGTATATATAATCCCTGTATGTATTGTATGTTGTGCAATAAAGAATATTAAATAAATTGATCTGTTTAGATTTATTGGGCGTTAAAATTCACACATTTTGTCACAGGTATAAAATAGTTTATTACTTAAAAAATCCAAAATGAATTGTGATGCAACGGCTAAGATGTCTTTAAAAGATTTTTGAGTGAGTCCATATATTTGTAATAATCCATAGAACGTAAGAGCACCGTGGAAATACCTAAAATAAACAAACCTTGCTGTATTCACATTTGTTAACAGCCTTACCTTTTTTACGGCATACACAGCAGAACTAATGAAAAGGCCTCAATTCAAGGTCGCTACAGTAGGTCAATAATGATACCAAGAAAGGCTGTGGACTCTACAAGCTCAAGTGTTTTATCATTCAACTTAATATGATGTGTGTATGTTCAATCTATTTTAATTTTACCTGCCTTAACGACTAATACATATATGATTTTTTTTTCTGTACGTATATAGCAGAATTAATTTCGATTGAAATAAGTTTCATTATCCTCTTATAACAAATAATAATAAAAAGTACAACAATTTCCGATGTTCATATTGTATGATATTCCACTGGGTTTGGTGACTTATTGCTACAATACAAATTAAACTAAATGTCAAGTCAATCTTACTTATCTCACCTTATCTTAGCCTTTCTTATTGATTGAAACTTAATCAATCATGCCTCGAACAAACCACTGTATTCGGAACGTCGACAGCGTCAAAGCATTTATGTGCATACATTCGGACAGGTGACCTGATTAGATCTGCACGTATTGATGGGTACAGAGCTAGCATTATAAGAAATTTTAATACCGTTGTTACTGAACCGAAGTCTTACATACAAAATATCTGCGTACTTACTTCACGCAGTCTTGTATTTTCAATTCTTGTAATACTAACGGAAGGAAAATATATAATTATATAAACTTGAACCTGGTAGCTCAGGGTAAAGCACCCGCCATAAAATTCACAGTACGCGAGCAACCCGGATTCGATCCCCATCAGCATCAATAGAAATTCTTCATTGTAAATTTCTGTGCTGATTTACCACGTGCTGAAGAAAAACATCATATGGTCACCAGGATTAAAATATTGCGAGGATATCTGAAGTCCGATAACACAAATTGGAGCAGCGCAGCGGACTTCATAGCCCTCTCAGAAATTAGAACAAGCCTGTGCCCACCAGGGATGTATATAAGCTGACTCTTTTTTTAATCAAAGTTATACTTAACTATATTTAAATAGCGATTTCGACTAAAGAAAGAAATACAATATAGGCTGCCGTGCAGTGGCGGCGCAAGAAAATCCACTACCCTTTTTCATCCCGTGGATGTCATCACAGACGACTGAAGAAATCTGAAACAGAAGATCGACAATCAAAACGATAACAAATCAAGATAATAAAAACCTGCGGTAGCCGACCCGCCTGCAAAGCGTGGCAAATATGACATATATCCGACCCTATATTAATAATGTTAGATTAAATAACTCCTTTTCTGCTCAGAAGTCCGTCTGGATAAATACCACACTATCACGTACTTCTACAGCCAAATAGCATAGGTTATTTTATTTTATTTTATTTTATTTGGAAGACCAATAGCTATCATAATTAGGATAGATAATACTAATAACTACAGTAAGCCAATTAAAGATCCTCACTAATAGATAAAAAGGTGAATTTACAACAGTGATAAACACGATTCAACACTCAAGAGTATCCAATACTAACATACTTATGCCAAATGAGGGCTTAACTGATATAACATATATTATACATATAAAAGAAAAATATAAACACAAATATGAAAGAAGTGAATCGCTAGTTTTGTAACAAACGCATCAATATCTCACTTAAAGCTACCAAAAAATGCTTTGTTGAATATGCTTTTGGCTAACGCAGCGCTAGTGTTAAAAGATTTTGTTATAAAAGCGTATATATATAACCGCAATAATGAATTTGAATGAATTACCGACTCTGTGGATTTGAGTAACTTGTACTATAAAAGCCTGTGTCTTTTCCTAGTATTTACAGAGTGAATATCACTAATTATTTTAAAACTCCATTCGTTTTAAACGTCCATTCTTTTTCGTGAATGTATTGAGAAGCCAAAGTTAATACAGTGTGAGTCTTTATAATGAGCACATATCCAAATGAGAGAATCTATGCTTAATTTTATCGACGGAAAATATATTTAAAAAGAATCTAAGCATTTTTTTTATATATTTTATGGAATTTTTAAACATTTTGTTCGCTACTGTGACCTCAGTGTAAACAAAACGGTGTAACTTTTAAACTAAATGATCTATCGCGATAAAACAAACTCTATAATGATTGGAAGTAATTAGATGTCTTTATAAAATGAAAATTATTGAAAACAACTACCCTCAATTGAAAATAAACACGTTTTTTTTAGCAAAAATCTGGAATTTTTCATCAATTTTTACAATAATCGTAAAATTTCTCAATAAAACGCCTGTGTTATGGTACCTTTTTTATAACATTAAATTATTTTTCATTGTATTAGCTACCTAAAAGTAAAAATTGCATGTTTGAGAAATTTTACGATTATTAATAAACCATCCTTAACAGAACAATGAATGGCGCGTTCGGAGTGCAATCTTTTAACACTTAAAAGAAAATGTTATAATTGAGTTATAAACATGCAATTTTTACTTTTGGGTAGCTAATACGATGAAAAATAACTTAAAGTAATAAAAAATGTACGTAATGCGGGCGTCTTATTAAGAAATTTTACGATTATTAATAAACCATCCCTAATAGAACAATGAATGGCGTGTTCGGAGTGCTATTTTAACACTTAAAAGAAAATGGTATGATTGAGTCATAAACATGAAATTTTTACTATTGGGTAGCTAATACGATGAAGGATAACTTAAAGTAATAAAAAGTACGTAATAGGGGCGTCTTATTGAGAAATATTACAATTATTGTAAAAATTTATGAAAAAAAAATATTTTATATTTTTCCGTCTATAAAATTAAGTATAGATTCCCTCATTTCGATTTGTGCATGTAGAAAGGTCATTAAAATATAGAGAACTTAAATGGAAAGCTTTATTCCCACTTCTTATGAAGGATGTTATTATGATGTATAGAGTCGCATGAACAGGCTTTTAGAATAGAATAGAATCACTTTTATCTATACTTATAATAAATCTGTAGAGAGGTCAATTCTGTACATGAAATATATTTCCAAAATAACTATCAGGGGGTGATTAGTGATCGATACTGATGCCAAAAATGCAAACAGTAAAATTTTTGTCTGTCTGTCTGTCTGTCTGTATGTTCGTTATAGAAACAAAAACTACTCGACGGATTTTAACGAAACTTGGTACAATCATTTTTCATACTCCTGGGCAGGTTATAGTATACTTTTCATTACGCTACGATCAATAGGAGCAGAGCAGTGAAGGTAAATGTTGGGGAAACGGGAGAAATTACTCCATTTTTTAAGCTTCCGTCGCGTGTGCAGCCTTAATGGTTAAAGCTACACAGAAATCATGTATAACGGAAATGTTCTCCTTAAAATTATATAAAAAATATCCCACGACAGCATATGTCTATCTTTTATGGTTGACTCACAATAACACGTGTAACTCCCGATAGCTTAGCAGTTCGGAGCTATCTGATTATATTTGTGTACTTTTACGTTTATAACACTCTCACTCATCCCTAATTAAAAAGTTAACATTAACTAACTTCTTTGGTTGTTATTTTATAAAATAGGTATTAGTTATTTTGGTAGTGCTTATATATTTTTAGTATTAGCTTAATTAAAATTAAACTTTTATTTTATTTATTGTAGTTTTAAATAGGTACCTAGGTATCAAATAGGTCATTTCATTCTATTAGACGTAGTTTAGGTACCTACTTATATATTTTTAAGAATTTAATTTTGGATTTAAGGATTTATTGCTGGCAACATTAGAAAACGGTGTCCCAATAATGACTACAGAACAACGTTCAGTCTATGATCGCGTGTGCGAGGGTGTTCAGAATAATTTGGGAACAATATAGTTTTTAGATGCACCTGGAGGAACTGGGAAAACCTTTTTGACTAAATTAATATTAGCTTATGTTCGAAATCAGCGTAAAATTGCTCTTGCCGTGGCTTCATCAGGTATAGCTGCAACATTGCTACGAGGAGGTAAAACTGCTCACACTATGTTTAAAATACCAATTGATTTAGATCGCACGGAAAGTCCAACCTGTAGTATTTCAAGAAATAGCGACAAAGCTAAGGTATTACGTGAGTGTAATTTAATCATATGGGATGAATGTACGATGGCCCACCGAAAAGGAGTAGAAGCGGTAGACAGAACTTTAAGGGATATAAGACAAAATGATCGACCAATTTGCGGTATCACGGTTTTATTTTGTGGTGATTTCCGACAAACCTTACCGGTAATACCACGCGGAACCCGAGCTGATGAGGTTAGGGCTTGCCTAAAAAGCTCTTATTTGTGGCGTGATATACAATCGGTACATTTGACTATAAACATGCGAGTGAGAACTGGAGATAACCCGGATGATCGTCAATTTTCTGATAAATTATTAAAGATTGGGGAAGGTACCTATCCACAACTACACCAAGGAAAACTTATTCTGACGCCTGAGTTATGTTGTATAGTGCAATCCCAAACACATCTTATATCGTTGGTTTACGGTGACGTAACAATTATATTAAATAGGGACAATTTTTGACTATGAAAGATCCATTTAACTCCTCGCAATATCCAGGCATCTGAGATTAATAACAAAATACTGTCGAATATACAGGGGGAAAGCAAAGTTTATAGTTCAATAAATAGAATGGTCGATGAACAAGAAGCCACTAATTACCCGATAGAATTTTTAAATTCTTTAAATATGCCCGGACTTCCTTCTCATTCATCCGATTATTCTGCTCCGAAATTTAAGACCACCACAACTTTGCAATGGAACTCGGCTAAAAGTAACCCAGTTGCAACAAGATAGTATAATCGAGGCTCAAATTTTAACAGGAAATCAATCTGTTAAAATTTGAGCCTCCAATTTAAAAGAACGCAATTCCCAGTATCATTGTGTTATGCAATGACAATTAATAAGGCTCAAGGGCAGACTTTTCGTGTTGCTGGAGTAGATCTCGGTGTCAGTTGTTTCTCGCATGGTCAGTTGTACGTCGCTCTTTCCCGGGTTAGCAGTTCTAGAAATCTTTATGTTCACGTGCCGGACGGGTCAACTTTCAACATAGTTTACCCGGAAGCTTTGCGCTGAAGTATTTTTGTTCTATAAGTACTTAAGCCTTATGTGAACGTAATCTAAACAATATTACCAATATATTAACTTAATAACACACAAGGAGTTACACTCCATCCAAAGCCCAGCGACACTATAACATATATAGGAATGACGTCTTAGCAAAAGTTGTTTAGTCTGATGGGCATTTCCTGTTGACTTACAAAAATGAAAGATCTAGAACGTCTCGAATCGTCTCGCAAACCACGTTGTTTTCCCGCCCCGGGCTCTTAGAATTCAACATCAGACGTTTCAGATCTTCGATTTTGACGACCACGTTGCATAAGCAAAAGGATCCGCGTACGAAGTCGCGGGCAGAAGCTAGTTTAATATAGTACTACTACCACAGGTTTGTATAAAACCTCCGTCCTGGGAAGAACCAGCAAGAAACCCAGCGGGACTTTTCTTTTAAATAAGGTTAATTTACAATAGATTACTTGATACAAACTATAAATTGTACCGAGACTAATTTTTTAGTTGAGAATAATAATTAATTCGTTTGCACGAATTAATTATGCAATGAGTCAAGGATAAGCTAGTAACGGAATACGACAAGCGCACTGTTCCACGCCAGAGCCAAGACTGCCTTAACGGTGGCCGCTCCGTCCGTTTTATACAAGCAAAACAAGTAGCTAGACACGGGTGCCACCGCAGGTGCAATAGCGCAGGTGTGCGGTGCACGTGTTGTTTACAAGAATTCTGTCTAGCAACACCGGCGCCGCCGCACGTGCAATGGCGCAGGCACCGCACCGTCATGTATATTATAAAGACTCACACAATATCCTTAAATTATTATCGTAGAGACTCAAATCAATAAGACATGACAAAATCTGTGTTAATTTTAACGATTGTTCCTGGAAATTATTACTTCAAAATGGTGAAAGCTCTACATGTTATATACATATTGTTCTATGGAACATTCCCAAATTCGGAAAGGCAATTCCACGCATGTGAGCTCAGACAATGCCTTCAATTAACCGTCAAGCTCTATTTTATGGCCCAACTTTAACGAAGGAATTCATAAATTTTATTTTATTACGCGATAGTCATAATTTAATCAGGATTGTAAAGTAGCAACGTTATGTGTAAAGGGAGTAGAAGGTTTGAAGAACTTTTACGACCAGGCTTTTGAAAATGCTAAAAATGTTCTGCTTGAATCGTAGCATTTTAACTAATATTAAATAATATAACAGCGAGCTGTGATATCTTTTGACTAAGAGAAAACTTTTGATTCCGTTGAAATTTGGGTGGTGCTACAGTCCCTTCAGCGGTGCCAAGTGGATTGTCGGTATATCGAAGTATTGAAGTGTTTGTACAGTAGGGCTACGATGGCTATCCGAATACAGAACCAGAGTACGAAACCTATCCAACTGCAAAGAGGTGTAAGACAAGGTGACGTTATATCCCCGAAACTCTTCACCGCTGCATTGGAAGACGTTTTCAAGCTACTGCACTAGAAAGTATACAGTATTAACATCAATCGCGAGTACATCACTCACCTTCGATTTGCCGACAATATAGTCCTACTGGCAGAAGCGCTAAAGGACCTAAGCACTATGCTCAATGACCTCAATAGTGCCTCCCAACGGATAGCTCTTAAGATGAACATGGACAAAACAAAGATTATGTATAACGTCTATGTCACACCTATGCCGGTAGTTGTTGGGAGCACTAAGCTCGAAGTTGTTAACGAGTATGTTTACCTGGGACAAATAGTCCGACTAGGTAAGTCTAACTTTGACCGAGAGGTCAATCGATGGATTCAACTCGGCTGGGCAGCGTTCGGGAAATTACGACACATCTTCTCGTCAGGCATACCTCAAAACCTCAAAACTAGATTGTAAAACCAGTGCGTGTTGCCAGTGATGACCTATGGATCTGAGACGTGGTCCTTCACTGCTGGCCATATGGGGAAGCTCAAAGTCGCTCAGCGAGCTATGGAGAGGGCTATGCATGGCGTTTCTCTGCGTTATAGACTTAAAAACGAGGATATCGACAGTAGAACCAGAGTAACCGACATAGCCCAAAGGATTAGTAAGCTAAAGTGGCAATGGGCCGGCCATATAGCTCGAAGAACCGACAACCGATGGGGAAGAAAGGTTCTCGAGTGGCAGCCTCATATCGACAGGCGAAGTGTAGGGCGACCCACTAGATAGAGTGACGACCTGGTAAGACATGCAGGAAGGCAATGGATGCAGGTGGTTCGGGACCGTGCTTTGTCGCATTCCTTGGGGGAGGCCAATGTTCAGCAGTTGACTTGTGAAGGGCTGTAATGATGATGATAATGAAATATAAAATATATTTATAAAACAAGCTTTCAAATTTCATATCAGCTCTATAATACCATATTGCATTGCCATCGAAGTGACATAAGTATGCCAAATTTCAACTTAATGACTTAACCGACTGTCAGGAAGGGATTCAAAAATTGATTGATTGTCATTTTGATGTTTGACGAACGAACGATAAAAAAACGATAAAAAAATTTGAATAATATAATTTATACTTGCATTTGTTGTCACTTCAGCTTACTTTTTATGATTTGGATACATATTTGTACTTCTTTCACAATATTGATTTCAATTTTTAATATACTAACTAAAATCACATCACTTCTGATGATGCTGTGAGTTGAAACCAGTTGGTTCTTATAGTTAGTAAATTTATAATTTAAATAAATATTGTGACGCAAGTACAAGTGCGTATCCAAATTACAAAAATAAAAATTTGGAACTTATCAGCGTATAGCAAACCCGAGTAGACCAGCCCCTACAAGCATCACCTGTTCACAAACACACATGTGGCAGCCAACGCCCTCCTCAACTACTTTAAAGGGAAGTAAACGACCCGCCATAAGCAGATACAATTATAAGATACCTTTAAGCGAGCATGACATACCCAAGTCCTACCATGACATAAACGCAACAGAACAACATAAAACACACAATTAAAGATGTGAAAAAGCTAAAGAGGTGTGTCAGGTTCGTGGCAAATAGTCCGTAGTCCGTAGTCCGTCGTGGCTAATCCAACTGGGTATGAGACGTAAGTGTTTATATTAAGTTTCATTCCTTGTCTGAAAAACATCTTTTATTTGTATTTTTCTTTTTGTATCATCTCTTTGTTTAGAAATGTACAAAAAATATACAAAGAAAAATTCATTCTTATGAATTTTCTACTATCTCTAGCATGTCTTCAGCCGTGATATCTTAAGCCCAAACCAATTGTTATGATAATTTTGAATTTTACAGATTGTGAGGCACTTGTTAATGCTGGCTGTAAAGCTGTCTGTCAAAAGCTAGACTAAAATGTTTTCGTTTTTTTTCGTTTATGTAAATAAAATAAATTACATGCCTAAATTGCTCCTTCTCCTTTCCACCATCGGACAACTGGGCGGTCGGCATTTCTTCACTCCGTTGTTGTCGATATTCCACACATTCGAACCAAACGGTATGCTTCGTCTTTCGTAATGCGTACAGCAAAGGAGTGGAATAATCTGCCAGCGTCCGTCTTACCGTCCGATTACAATCTGAGCGTCTTCTAGGCAAGAGTGAATAGGCTTTTGTTACACAAAGACAGTGCAACTTACCACCTAGGGATTCATCACCACTTACCATCAGGTGGCATTGTAGTCAAGCATTGCCTTATAATAAGTTAAAAATCTAAAATAGTGTCACAAAAATAAAGGTCATTTAAGGACACGGATGTATAATTATGTTGTCTTCTTGTTGAATTAGTCAACATTCATCATAATGGTACATCTTAAAGAAAACTTTATTCTCATAACGAATTCGACAACATTAAATGCATTTTATATATTTAGTAACGATAGATTCGTCTGGGTGTGATTTCCAGTTGCAAAAATTCGCAAGACTTACGTTTATTATATCTGAATATAATCTCTTAAAATTACGGCTCCGTCAGAAGCAGCAATATATGGAACTCGTTGGATATGCAAAATAAGTTTGTAAAATACATGCTACGTTCGGCTTCCATCTCTTCGCGACTTCATTTATTCAAAAATAGACAACTTTATTTCACTTCTCTCAACGTATGGCAGGTTTGAGTTTTAACATAACATTTTAATAGAATTCATTTTAACGATTTTGCTTTTTTATTTCTGATATTCGGTGTATTAATGCAGCTTTAAGAGTCATTTTCAATTAAGGTGTAGTATCAAATCTCGATAACTTGTATTCTCCATTAGGTTTTAGTTTTAAAATGTACTCTTTCAAAGCCATTTTAGTAGAAATTCGATCTGGAGGACATTATTACTCCCGTCCATACTTCTAAATGTCGATCAAATTAAGAGTTCCCTTAACCATCTCTAATATCAGTGTTGTTGCACACAAGTATTAACTTTTGCAATGTTGTAGGACTTCTTTTCTGCTGAGGAGTCCGTCTGAGGTAGCACCCTCTTTTCTGTTTCTACCGCCTCAACTATTCCTACCATCATAGTCTACATCGCATCTGTAGCCTTCTTTGTTTGAATTTGGCTGCAGGTGTCCATGGACAGCTACTTACTATAGCTACTTACCATCAGGATAGACTGTAAATTCATTTGTCGCTTCAGTTTTATAAAATGAAAATACCAATTCTAGTAGTGTTTTAGTAGCAAAATTCGTTTTCGAAATCTCTTTAACAGAAATTCTTTACATTTTATGGAAATAAATGACACATAAAGTAAAGTAAGGATATAAAAAGAAATCAAGAAAGTTATGCCTACGGAAAAACATCTTGTATTAGCATCACGATATTTTGTGGAAGAACTCCGCTCTTGTTTTGAAATAATGCGAGAATTTACTTTTAGAAAGTTCATTTTATATCCCGTACACATTTGTTTAGCGGGGCTGTAAAGGTTTTATGGACGTTATAAAAAAATATGCCAAGTATGCTTATCTTCTTTTCGTGTCTACTGAAAATAAAAGCCTTTTTAATATTGATTCTTCCCTACACGGCGGCTTAACATTTAAAACAAAGGATCAGTGCCAAGTCGATCACACACACTTATATATTTATGAATATCTGTCATTAATGAAACTATTATATTAAGGTTTATTATCTTATACCCTTAGAGTATTATTCATAAAAGTAACAAACTTAAGTTACAGCCTATATACTTCCCACTGCTGGGCACAGGCCTCCTCTCATTACTGAGAGGGTTTTAGAGCAAGGAAGTATCCGCCGATCTGCCCAAATGCGTGTTGGCGGCACCAATGAAATTGTTAATTACAATTTTAAGTGCTGATTTACCACGTGCTCGGCGGTGAAGGAAGACATCGTGAGGAAACCTGCATGTCTGAGAAATAATAAAAAAAAATTATTTCGAAGAGATTTGAAGTTCGCCAACACGCTTTGGGGCAGCGCGGTGGACAATTCCTTGCCCTAAAACCCTCTCAGAAATGAGAGGAGGCCTGTGCCCAGCAGTGGGATGTATAAAGGCTGTAACTTTGTAACTTTATTGGTGTCAGCGGGGATCGAACATGGGTTGGTCACGTACTGTGAAATTTACAGCGAGCGCTTAGCCCTGAGCTACCACGGCTCACACTTAAGTAGGTTAATAAAATTTCAATAGTGAGAAACTAGCGGCTTAACAGAATCCTTTATCCCATATAAGCCCGTCGGTGCCTAAAAATACCAGATTTAAGAGGAGAGAGAGGATTTAAGAGGAGATGGGCAGCAGCATCTTCCCGATAACAACAAAACACTGCGCTTGCTAATTCACCTGCCAAACGTAACAACTATGGCAAATAAGTAAATCTATGGGGGAGGCAATCATTTTTCAGCGGTGGATTTTGATAGGCTGTATTGAATTAATTAATGAAAATCAAGCGGAGCAAATGAGGATCAATGAGACAATCAAGCATGCGTGTTACCTAATAGTAAGAATTCAACGCTGCCACAATTTGAACATCAGCACCACTGATGAATAAGAGGTGCGTCGCCGGCCGGGTATGAATTTTACTTTTATGTTGTCCTTACACTTTCTTACGGATGATAGGAGGTATGGCCCACAATTGGGACGTATGTAAGCTGCAGCTGAGGTCATATTTTTTTCATAGATTGGGAAAACGTAACCGAAATTTCAATATTATGCGACCATGAAAAGTAAGTAATTTCATGTGATCATAATAATCAAAGACACTTTTAACTAATAATATATTAATTAATTTGGTTTTTTCACTTGCTTGGTTCGGGATTTCAGACTTTGTCACAGGTTCAGATTTTCCGGAACATAATATACCCCCCTAATGACGTCGTTGAGGCTGTGAGGCGAAGCACGTGGTCTATTGACCTTGAATAGATTGCATTACTGCATTAATTGAGGTGTCCAGTTCCCATTAGAATAAAGGACATGGTGGGTTCTTTTATGCCGCCACCACACGGTATGTAAGGAAATTCTATCATCATAATTTATTTTATTTTGCAAATAATATGTTATATTTCAAAGACAAAAGTTTGGTTAGTTTTATTTCTTTTATAAACGATACGAACAATTCTCAATTGAAATATTTATTCAAGTTAATCTGTGGTTTGAAAAAGGTTCGGTATTCCGATGAATGTTTTAGAGGCTGATTCTGCCTAAATGTGGACCGTCTGCACTTTATTATAATGGACTCTAAAATACAACTATAAAGTAAAGTACGATTACTTACTTGTTTGTTTTTTTTTAACATATTCATGTGTTTTAAATACCCTCTAAAAAATAAATGGTTTTGTGAAAAATGAGTGAGTGTGCGATTCGGTCAGCTCAAATTTTTTGTTTAAAAACCTTTACAGCTCAATTTTTAAAACTCAATCAGTTGTGTATTATATCATCATTTGTGTTCGAGGTACAGGGACATTAAAAAGTTCACTAACGCTCGAACATACACACACACACCCGCACTCACGCACGTACGCATGAAAACGCACAAACATAAACACTTGTAAACATGGACGCCTTCACTTAACATAACCTACAGAGGCAATAATATAGATAATCCTGAATACGAGAAATGTATACTATTTATATATATAATGACTAGAACATGAACTTGCAAGAATTGCCCAAGAACGCTGCTCCAAAAGAGTTTGGCGAGTCTATTGATGCGTGGACTGCGGCGGGAGGGTATCCTCTCAACCTGCCCTTCGCAGCCAACGTGGAGTCGTGGTAAAAGGGAGGAGTTTTGTTATGACAAGGCGCGATTCGCCTAATCCTCTGGGAATCTAGGTGGCCGTACCGCTAATGAAGCGGTGGTTGGACCGCGGTGAGCGAGGAATATCAGTATTTCGTTGCGCCGTTGTTCACTCCGCGGTTGAAACGTGGCCAATGGATTTGTTCAACGCATTTGTTTAGGCTTTTCTTGGCTGAGGAGAAGAACGGGGGAGGAATTGTCAGCTGTCCTCTTTCAAGAGGGGCCCGAGTGTGGCTTGCACTGTTGAGGTCGCGGAAGTTTGCGAAAGCATTCCTGTAGCCCTGCTTACATGAGGCGAAGGTGAAACATCGAGGTTTTAGTCGGTGAGAGACGGAAACAAATATGCCCGCCCTTGCTTCCTCGAGGTGGGTATGCATAATATTACCTAATGAAAAAAAAAACCTTCTCGAAAAGTAATATAAGCTAAACTAACACTATTTCAAATACACGATTGACACTATTATAAACTAGCTGTTCCCCGCGACTTCACCCGCGTGTAATTTAGGGTTTTAATTTTGGTGCGCGGTACCCTAATTATTTTTCTAAAAAAAGTAGCCTATATTACTCTTTATAACATCAGCTATCTGCCAGTGAAAGTCCCGTCAAAATTGGTCCAGCCGTTTCGGAGAATAGCCGGAACAAACAGACAGACAGGCAGACAAAAATTTTAAAATCTGTTTTTGTTACTTACCGTATATACTTTCATATGCATGTGGTAAAAAGCTGTTATATTGACATTACAAACAGACACTTTAATTTTATTTCTTTGTATTGTATAGATGTATAGATTAAACGATTAAACGCGAAAAATGCCACGTGAAGTAAAAAATATTACTATTATACTAAATACTATTTATATTTTATGTTCAATAAAAATTATTGTATTTTGTACCATAATATTCTATTATATTTTACTCTTCACTACATTATACTATTGTACAGTACTGTATTTTTATTGGATAAGGGTGACAAACGAGCACATAGTCCACCTGATAGTAAGTGGTTGCTGTGGCCCATAGACATCTAGACCTATCCTCGTTTGCGAATCAAAATGCAGATGCGTTGTCACCCGTGAGGACTAAGATGGAATTCTCTTTTCTAGTAAAAAGTGTATCCGGTTTTCTACACTTACCATACGAAACACAGCAGCACTAAGCTGCTATTTTATGCTGGTATCCAGCAAGAGCGTGGTCCTTCCCGGTCGACCCATTCGTGCTACAACTATACAATTAATATAGCTGCAGCATAGCTCTACTACGTATAAAATAGTTGGCGAAGACGACAGAAAAGTACAATTGAGGTGTAATAACCATCCTTATGTGAAATCTGGCTTAGTCAGGCAACTAAAAGGAATGCTACACACGTTTAATGCTTATGTAAGAGACTTCAAAATCGCCCTGGACAAGGTACCTGCAACGTCTAAACATTCAAAGTAGTCATTAATGCCGAGAGGAAGCCACCAGACGACAGCCATAGGGGTCGCTTCAATGCACCTACGTCAAATGAGGTGGCCTTAGTAATGGTTTATCAACAATTTGAGAAACGAGACATTATCCTTGAGAGCCACGATAACTCATTGCAGCGCATTAGTGAGATCCACCGTTCGTACAACGCCCGAAGTCCCTTCTTACTTTGTCTGGAACAAAAATAAATTTTCTAGAAGGAAAAGAGGGCAAGTTGTAGAGGGCTGGCCCGGAGTGAGAAAAGAGCACGTTCTGGGTAGGGTCTACACCATTCATCCAAACAACACCGAGTGCTACCACCTACGCCTGCTGCTCCATGAGGTTAGAGGACCGACATCTTTTGAAGACTTAAAGACTGTGAATGGTATCCTCCATCCAACATTTCAGTCTGCATGTAAGACTCTTGGATTGCTCGAAGACGACAAGCATTGGGACACTACTTTAGAGGAAGCTGCATTGTGCGATTCTCCTTTGAAGCTGCGAGAGCTATTTACAATAATGTTAATTTTCTGTCAACTCTCTGATCCTTTAAGCCTTTGGGAGAAATACAAAGACAGTCTCTCGGAAGACATTAAACGGCAACTGGAGAGAATTGCAAGATAGTGCGCAACTGCTCATAGACGAAGTGTACAACAGATGTCAAGCATCTGTTCTTCACTTCGTTTTCGATTGATCGAGGATGCAGTGTTACCTCAAGCAGGACAAAACTTGGCACAATATGGATTGCCTCAGCCAAAAAGATCTGCATCAACTTTCGGTAATCGAGAATATCTGAGGGAGACCAATTGTGACCTCGGTATTCTGAGAGAAGTGGTGTCCTCTAATGAGGAGTTACTGACGGATGAACAGCTTTACGTTTATTAGCAGATCCTTGGCAATACTGAGAAAGAAATTGGAAAAATATTTTTTCTGCATGCTCCTGGTGGCACTGGAAAAACCTTCCTTATCAATTTGCTATTGGCAAAAGTAAGGAGTAATCGTGGCATCCCCTTAGCTGTCGCATCGTCAGGAATCGCAGCAACACTGTTGGAGGGAGGCAAAACAGCTCACGCTGCCTTCAAGCTCCCGTTAAATCTCATCCATGTCGAAACTCCACTCTGCAACATTTTAAAACAGAGTAATGCGGCCCAAGTGCTGTGCGATTGTAAACTTATAGTTTGGGACGAAAGCACGATGGCGCATAAAGGGGGTTTCGAAGCACTAAACAGAACTCTAAAGGATATCAGAGGGAACGATGACATGATGGGTGGAGTCACCATGTTGTTAGCTGGAGACTTCCGTCAGACTCTGCCGATAATGCCGAGGGGAACTCGAGCTGACGAAGTTAAGGCTTGCATTAAGGCCTCAAATCTGGCCCTTAGTCAAAAACTCTGCCTTAAGAAAACATGCGAGTGTACTTGAAGGGCGATGTTTGCGCTGGACAATTCTCCGATCTCCTCCTTAAAATAGGAAACGGAGAATATCCGGAAACTGAGGGCAAAATTACAATTCCACCAGATCTTGCCTTAGTTGTGTCGACCGTTGACGACCTAATAACCCGAATATATCCAGATGTCCACAACTTACACAGCAAATCCACAGAGTGGCTGTGCGAACGTGCGATTCTCACACCTAAGAACGATCAGGCTTCCGTCATTAATGACACTTTGTTGAAGTCGTTCGAAGGTGAAGAATATCAGTACAAATCTGTGGACACTGTTGTGCATACGGATGATGCTATACACTATCCTGTGGAGTTCCTAAATACACTCAACCCACCTGGTCTACCGTCTCACACACTTATCCTCAAAGTGGGAGTTCCAGTAATGCTACTGAGAAATATAGATAGTGAAGGGGTGTGTCTGCGCATGGGTACAGTCGCGTTCTAAAGTACTACATGGTACTAGGCTGTTGTTTTATAATATTATAATAGTAATTAATGGTTTTATTGTAGAATCATAATAGGTACTTTACTAGCTACTTAGAACTTTGGAAGAGGTTGAAATTAAAATGGATAATGTTTACTTGAGCATTATTTTTATTTCTATCGTAAAATAAAGTAGTTTGTAACAAGAAAACTTAAGCTAAGTGTGACACGCCGTCCATTATACCGTTGGAACATGGAACATGGAAGCCAGATGTCGATGGTGTGTTGGTGTTACTGGATGCTACTTCATCATCACTCATCAGAATCATCATCATCATCAATGCGAATGATAAATGTTTCCGTCATCAGGTTGACCACATGGTATTTTTCGGTATTCTTCCTCAATACATTTAACTTTACTTCACAATTTTCCCCATTCACCTTCTATTTACCTTTTCGTTCACTAGTTCAGTCATGAAACCATAGATATAAATAATTTTTCTTCCTTCCTTTTAAAACCATCGTCGCGCGTCGAGCAAAGAAAGCTGTGTGCGACTGTATATTAGAAACATCGCTTTTTCAAAGCGCGGGAAGAATGAGGAACCAATAGCGTGCGCGCACAGTAATACTGGCGAGCAGTGTTGTACGTGGTAGAGCCATGCTGCAGCTATATTAGTAGTATAATTGTAGCACGAATGGGTCGGCTCGACCGGGGAAGGACCACGCTCTCACAGAATACCAGCGTAAAATAGCAGCTTAACGCTGCTGTGTTTCGTATGGTGAGTGTAGAGAACCGGAGACCCTTTTTACTGGAAAAGAGGCATTCCATCTTAGTCCTCACGGGTGACAACGCATCTGCATTTTGATTCTTTATTAAGGATAGATGAAGATGTCTATGGGTCACAGCAACCACTTACCATCAGGTGGACTGTGTGCTCGTTTGTCACCCTATCTTATAAAAAAAAACCCCGTCGAGCCCCTTCGTACCACGCGCTGCTGCCGCCCAGCTGACTGTGTGTCACCTCGCGTCAGTTGCAACATATGGGAATTCCCAAATTTACCTACTAAGATTTGTTTGCAAGCGAGATAAGAATTAGAGGCGGCAATTACAATAAAACTTGCAAGTAATTTTAATAGTTTTGACGTACCTCTTTAAATCAAAGAATTGGATGGATTAAAACGGAAAGTCAATAAAAGTAAAGTACGAGTAAAATAATTATTTTTAGATTAATTAACTGTCGATCATAATTGCAATTGATTTTAACTATTAAATTATTCAATACCATTTTATTTCTATTTTCTTGTACAAAATCAAAGATAACGATGAAATAGTGTTTATAATTGTGTAAGTGAGTACGTTTATTAATTTCAATATCATTTTGTAGTAACGAACTGCTTGTTTCGTCGGGGTACAATTGATTGTCTAATTGTATTAAAAATTACAACTATAACTTCTAAATTCCATATGAAAGACTAGTCGTAGGATCATATGGAAACTAAACTTATAAAATGAAAGTTGGCAATGTCATAACATTTGACGGTCTGTGGGAATGTTCAGGGTTTACCGCAAGGACGTTAGGACGTAGTAGGCTTCAGTTTTGACGGGATTCATTATTAATTTTAGTTTTGAGACAGTTCCTTGTTGACTTTGGACACGCATGCGCGAGCGACAGTTCATTTGTTTTGTTTATTAAATTTTATTGTTATGACTTGGTATTACCTACTTGTTATTACGTGTTATTCTTGTTGTTACGTTTTGTGTTTCTTTTAATAATGCCTAACGCGTACGTTTATAGTGCTCGTGAATACGGCAACATGTTAATGTGCCTTGAAAAGCTTGTGGTATGCTTCGCGTGCATTACGAATTTACCGAGAGAAATTCGACCGCTCAACACCCAGCTGACTCTCGTCTGATAACAGCAGCATTTCAGCGAGTGTTGGAAAATCGACCCATTGCTCCGGTAGCGGCAGAGTGGAAGTCAAGTGACTGTTCACCCGAGGAGCGCATTTTAATTGTCGTTCGCCGGTATCTGTACCTAGGTACACGAAGTATCGCTAAATTGTTAAGACGCCGGGATGGAACAAGTGTGTCATACTGTTCAGTTCACAAAGTGTTAAAGCGTAACCGAATGCGGCCATACAAAGTGCAAGCTATAGTTCCCGGCGATCACGACCGCCGACGAGTTTTCTGTCGTTGGTTATTAGACCAACAACAACGTATGCCTGGTTCCACTGAGCACGTTATCTGGACGGACGGAGTCGACATTAACCAGAAACGGCCTGTGGAACCGAAGAAATACACACGTGTATTCAGAGGTTAACCCGCACGCTGTTCGACAAACCGGGCACCAAACCCGATGGTCGGTTAACGTATGGGCAGGTTTATTTAAGGATCGCATACTGGGACCAGTGTTTCTGCCACAGCGACTTAACGGACAGCAATACCAAACTTTATAAATGAACAGTTGGTTGACATTTTAGACGACCTATCGTTGGATGAATATCGCCGCACATGGTTCCAGCATGATGGTGCACCTCCACATGTCGTAAGGTTCGTCCATGAGCGCCTTACCGAATTATTTGATGATCGCTGGATTGGCAGACTAGGACCACACGCTTTGCCACCTCGCTCACCAGATCTGTCCCCGTTAGACTTATTTCTGTGGGGTATGCGAAAGAAAGGGATTTTAATCGTGAGTGTGATAGTGCTGACGAAATACGCCAAAGGGTCGTAGATGTTTTCGACAAACCGTGCGGACTGTGTCGAAGACCACACGATGATGCCCCGCCTGCATGAGGAGACGCAACACCGAGCCCACATCTGCCTCGAAATGAATGGAGCACAATTTGAGCTGCATCTCATAAGACCACGGAGGGTTTAGAGCGGTAAGCTGTTTCATACCTAATTTTTTAAATAACTTAGTACTGAACTAATCTGAATAGGTACATAACTGAATACATCAGAATAATAAACATACCTACACGATGAATAAAACGCATGATTCTAATCTTGTTAACATTTCATTTAAGTATTTTTTCATTAGCGGGAATCGAACCAGTTATTTGGTTTATTTAACCTGTGAATTTGAATTAAAGTGGCTACGTGGAGACAAGCACAGTGGCAAAATAGTAGGTTAAGTAGATAAGTTAGGTATTTAGACAAGTGTTGTAAATTATTAGGTATTGTGGTACCATCGTAGTTGCGAGCCGCGCGAATTCGGCGTTCGCGCGTACATTGACCCCAGGTCAGCTGATTGTAATTTAGTAATTCCACTGCTGGTTTTATGTTTAAGTAATTTCATGTTTTTTTAATAAAATTAACGTTTTATTTAACTATACTAACGATGGAGCGTGAATAAATCTAATAAAACGTTGTGAAAATATGATTTTTTTTCATCAGGATCGATTTTATATTTCACCCATCATCAAAGATATAGCTAGTACTCGTCTGTCTTCGTTTTCGGGAGCGTTTCAAAATACCCTGTATAAAGAAGTACCTTCAGCATAGACTGAAAAAATAAATAGTCTTAACCCTTAGGTACTTCCTTAGGTAGGTTTCCTCCGCGCGTAAAGCCGCGGGTAAAAGCTAGTTAGAGTATAAACGGCGATGTATATGGGCCACAGTATCCACTTACAATCAGGTGGTCTGTGTGCTCGTTTTTCACCCTATTTCATATAAAAAATAAAGATTAAAATTTCATTAAACCAAATCTAAACTAGCATTAACTAAACTTTACAACTTTACCATAGAATTTGCCGACATCGTTCATTTAATTCCCATTGTGTATGTAATTTATGACAAAAGTACGGGCCATAAAATATTACCTGACAACAAACTGAAACCATTGTCCGAAGTTACGTGAAAATGCGACTGAAAATTAGATTTACTGAATAATAAATATTTTATATGTTAAAGATTTTGCTTTGAAATGTTTGATAGAAATTATTATATCTTGATATGTGTTCCTGACTGGAATGAAATAATTTTATTTATTTCTCAAGTATATAAAATTATTTCATTTAAACTCTTTGTATATAAATACAATTCGTACAGAAAACAATATTATACGTGGTAGAGCCATCGCTTAATATGTTTGTATGGGTCAAGCGGGGACGCTCTCACGTAATACCAGCATGATTTTAATACTCGGGGGTGACAACGCATCTGAATTTTGATTCTTAACTAAGGATAGATAGAGATGTCTATGGGCAATAGCATCCACTTAACATCAGGTGAACTGTGTTTTCGTTTGTCACCCTTATTCTATAAAGCTGCAATAATTTCGAAGATAAAATTATAGCGGTCTATATATCTATTGAATTCATTTTGATTGTGAAATTCTAATTGAAATCAAAGCTGTGCTTGTGTACAAATATTTTCTTACTAAATAATTTGTCACTTAAGCTCATCTCCCTCAGTTACAGGGTGAAAGAGAGATCTCATTCACCCTGGAAGTGTCATGCTTGTGATCTATGGACTCTTATGTGATATACTCTGAACTATATACAACATCATCTACCCCGAGCTCTTTAAGCCAGCCCATTAATACGTGATTGTAGAAGGATTGTAGAAATAAGGCGCCAAACCCAGTGGAATTTGATAAAATATGTTTAATATCATGCTATATGAACATCGAAAATTGTCGTACTTTCTCGTATTTGTTGAGAATAAAACTTATTTCTTTCGAAATTAATTTTGCTATAAATGTACAGAAAATGAATCATATGTTTATTAGTCGTTAAGGCAGGGAAAATTAAAATAGAGTGAACATACACACATCATATTAAGTTGAACGATAAAATAGTTGAGCTTGTAGAGTTCACAGCCCTCCTTGGTATCACTATTGACTTTCGCCCAATTGTAGGGGACCTCAAATTGAGGCCTTTTTATTAGTTCCGTTGTGTATGCCGTAAAAAAGATAAGGCTGTTAACCGAAGCGAATACAGCAAGGTTTGTTTATTTCAGCTATTTCCACAGTATCATATGGATATTTTTTACGTCCTATGGATTATTATTTGGGAGATTAGCAGTTGATATTGCAAATATATGGACTCACTCAAAAATCTTTTAAAGATAACATGTTAGCTGCTGCATCACAATTCATTTTGGAGTTTTTTTTAATGTAAGAAACTATTTTATACCTGTGAAAAAATGCGTGATTTTAACATGCGCAATAAATCTAAACAGATCAATGTACAGACTCCATAAAACTAGCAACCAATTTTTGGGTAGATGTACATATAACCGGGTACCCTACAATATTACTATTTATTTGTCTTTGCATGTAAAAAGCATTCTTATGTAGAAAAGATATTATAAATTAGATGACTATTTAAAAAATAAGAATGCGTGGACATAATGTATTTCTTAGAATTTTGTTATACATGTATGAAATTTTTTTAAGGTTAAATTGTAACAGTTGGGAAAAATAGTCTACTTTTTAGTTTCTTACCGCTTCCAAGGTCTCCCCGCAGTAGGACTTGAAGCGATAGCGTAGCTTACAAAAAGTATTTTGTAAAAGCCAACTTTGAATAAAAATATTTGACTTTGACATGTTTTTTCTTTAACCAATGAAATCAAATGATTTTGATCATGTTCAAAGCAATATGCTAAGTTATTGGTCGAAAACGATACTAGTACCAACGATGCAGTGGCGGTGTTAGAATATCCATTACTCCATATCTAGAATCTTAAGAGGACAGCAGCATCTTCCTGATAACAACTTAAAATAATACCACTGCGGTTGCCAACTCGCCTGAGAATCATAGCAACTGTGGCAATATCCCCTCTATGAAGCAATCTATGGCAGGGGGGGGGATATGTTCGGCAGTGGATTTTTTATAATATGCTGTAATGATACAAGTACATGTAAATTTTCCATTTCCCCTTCTTTATAAGCCTAAAAGTCCAGTTTTGGACATGTGCCTCTCCTGTTTTAGGGAGGATTTGCATAAAATTTACTAGGTATTAGGAGTCTTTTTCTGCCTAGGAATCTAGGTAGGTACCACTCTTTTACCTATTTCTATCGTCAAATCTGTTCCGGTCTAAAGATAAGGTTAGGGGGAATTTTGAAAAGGAACGACAAACAGACAGACAGACTCACACTCACACACACCCGCTCACGTGCACGTACACGTAAACGCACACGCAAACACACGCAAGCGCACACAAACACGTGCACCCCCACGTGCAAACAGACACAAACAAACACGCACGCGCGCGCACGCATACATGCGTAGTAATGATTTTTTACCGATTTTATGAGGGGTGGCATTTTTGCTTCTAGCGGCCCCGGGCAGTACGGCTGCATCCCGTGCTACGCTAGGGGATGCATTCTCCTCAACCACTACCACACGGTAACAACATATCGAACAAATACAACAAGATGTTTCAAAATGCAAATATTAAAAATTAAAGAGCTTTTCACTGCTTTACCGACTCAACTGGCCTAAACAAAAAGTAGTTTATTATAATTAGTTTCAGGTTTAAACTGAAATCCGCTTTACGAAAGAAGTTTCGCGGAAATATACGAAATAATTTGTAAAGTATGGAATTTAGAGCAAATGTCATATTTCGCAAAAACTGGCACCATGGATAAGAGACTTCTTTAGCTAGAAGGACTCCTTAAACCCTATAGTCTAAGCCCGAGACTATGAACAATCCACGTTTTGTAATTAGAAGTCAATTTTGATTTCCATCCTATTTACTTCAAAAATCTTAGTGCATTTGCTTTTATATGCAGAAAGAAATAAAAAGAATTGTCTTAACAATATGAAATCCCTAACTAAAGTCGACTTTATTCGTGCTATAGATTTTTCTTTCCATTGTACGTCTGTGTCAGTGAAAAGTTTTACTTCTTTAAATAACATTTCTTACATAGAGTAAAAAATATTAGTCTTGCTTTGTCTTAAAACAGAAATAAGTTATCATTTGAAACATCTATAGAATAATCCAAGTTTTAAATTATGTTTTTATTTTATTCTACTAGTAATTCAATATTTTTTTAAGTTTTTATATTTAGTAAGCTGTATTTAACTTCCAGCTGCACATTAATAAATAAAACAAAAATCTAATTTTCAAAATATAAAATAAACGATTTTTTGCCTTGACGTGCACTCCTTTGGGGACAATTACTACTTGGTGCAAAAACGTAGGTCATTACATACTGTTTGATCTGGGCGACTATTTCACTACAGACTATTCTGTGTTTAACACGTAGATGGTATAAATTGAAGCGATGGAAGCAGATGGAACTGCATAATATGAATGTAATTACTCTAAGGATGGAACCTTGAGATGGAAGTCTATTGATTTGACATTGGTAGTATGAACGTAAACAATTAATGTTTTATATTTTTATAGGATAAGGGTGACAAACGAGTACTGCCCTATGTCACAGGAGTCACAGACAAGGTTGGCTACATTTTGAAGCGAGCTTCTATTAAAACATACTTCAAGCTGCCGAAGAAGTTTAGTCAATTTTACCATCCGTCAAGTGTAATATGTCAGAATGTGTCAAAAGAGGCACGTTTGGCAATTCATAATGCTGTTTTAGTCCCTACTTTAATGTGTGGTAGTGAAAGTTGGGTCTGGCAGAAGAAGCATGAGAGTAGAATAAATGCTGTAGAAATGCGGTCATTAAGGAGTATACTAGGGCTGAATCTGAATGACAGGGTGAGAAATAGTGTGATAAGAGAAAAGTGTGGTTTGTGACGTTGTGACCAGGATTAAGAAAGGAATGCTTCAGTGGTTTGGTCATGTAGAAAGAATGAACGAGGAAAAAGTGACAAATCAAATTCATGTTGCAGAAGTGAACGGCAGAGTCGGGAAGGACGCCTAGACGAAGGTTGAAAAAGGCCAGATTAGAGTACCCTTAACCAACGAACGTGTATGCGTAGATATATGGATGTAAAGGAGGCGAGAGAGATGTACCAGGATCGTGCCAAATGGAAAACCGTAGTCTCTGCCTACCCCTCTGGGTGACAGGCGTGAGTGTTTATGTTTATATTTATATCCTATGGTCTTACCCAGGTCGAGCTCTATCAGTGTGCAAAATTTCATCCAAATCTATCCGGTAGCTTTCGTGAAAGCGTAACAAACTAACAAACTTTTACATTTATAACATTATTAGGAAGAACGATTAAATATTACCTGCTGCGTTACATTATACCTAGTAGTAGTAGCTTTGCTTTATGTCTTGCAGTGGGTGATAAGAAATTGAAGATGAAGTAGTTTTGCACCTTTAAAAGTGGTATTTATTTTAGTTTAAATAGGGCCCCAATCTCATTTTGCCCAGGGGCCCTTAGTTACATAGCTACTCCACTGCTCAAACGGTGCTAGGGTGTATTTATGACAAGTCATTTTGAAAGTTAACCTTTCATTGGGAATCACAGACTTTACTTATTAAGGAAATTTCCATCCATTATTTTGAACTCCGAAAAACAATATTGCTTTTGTTGTATTACCTAATTATAAATATACATACCAAGCTTGTTTTATTCAAAGGACAACAAAGTATTTAATAAAAAGTTCTTTATTATAAAAGTTATTAAAGATATAGCACGTGCCTCGCGCCTCGCGCTTCAGGTTTTCCCAATTAGAGCTAGTGCCAGGTTTTAATCGAATATTTTTAATAAGATGATTTCTTAATTAGATTAGATGAGATTCTTATAATTATAATATAATCATAGTATTAGAAGTTTCTTAAGCTTCCTTAGCATTCTTAACCCATAAGGATATTTGTTATGTAGGAACATAAAAATCTTATTTCAGATTTCCGAAAAGCCGTGAATTGACAAATAAGTGGGTGATAGCGATAAAAAGGTCTAACTGGGAGCCCAACATCAGGGTTTTGTTCCATACATTTCAGTGCTTCGACCATCTTTAAAACTAAGGGCGCATTGCAAGCTGGTTGAGGTGCAATATCAATTAAAAATTGGCTTCCGCATTTATTTACGTAGGTAGTACCAAAGTAATTACGTGTGTATGTTCACGATTTTGTCAAAACTAATGAGTATCATTCAAAATTATATTGGCATTAGATTGAAATATCTTATATTATATAAAACTGCGATCAAGCAATCAAAACGACTATTATATTATAAATTTATGCTTTTAAGGGGCTGTAAATTAGTTCGTAACGTGCGAATAAACATTGTTTTGTAAATTCATTCCTGTTTTTATTGACTTGCGAAAACCTACCATATTTACTTACCTACCTAATGTTTACTAAATACTTACCTATTACTTTAACTAATTAAAATTAAAATTAAATTATTAATTTGCAATGAGCTATACGCGCTTTATAGCTTGCTTATAAATACTCTAAGGTATACGTTTATTTCTCAGAGTAATTACTAAAATAGAGAGAGTACAAAATAAGAATAAAATTCTTATAGCTGAACTATTTATACATATTATAAAATAAGAAAGCTATATAGTACCGGAACAAACTTGTGTCTGAAGTCGAGACTTTGTTGAACAAAGTCTCAGACTGGGGGCGACTAAATCTAGTCCAGTTCAATCCCCAGAAGACACAAGTTTGCGCGTTTACCGCTAAAAAGAACCCCTTTGTCGTATCTCCTCAGTTTCAAGGCACTCCCCTTGTTGCCTCAGCCAGTATCGGAATCCTCGGTGTCGACATATCGAGTGATGTGCAGTTTCGTGGTCACTTGGAAGAGAAGGCCAAATTGGCCTCTAAAAAGCTTGGCGTGCTCAGCAGAGCGGGACAGTATTTCATGCCGGCACACCGCTTGCAACTTTACAAGGCGCAAGTTCGGCCCCACATGGAATACTGTTCCCATCTCTGGGCAGGACTCCCCAGTGCCAGCTCCTTCCACTTGACCGCATCCAGCGCAGAGCAGCTCGAATCGTCGACGACCGAGTTCTGTCCGATCGGCTTGACTCACTGGCACTGCGTAGAGATGTTGCATCTCTTTGCGTATTTTATCGCATGTACCACGGGGAGTGCTCTGAGGAATTGTTCGGACTAATTCCAGCCGCTCAATTTCACCATCGCACATCGCGACAGAACTCGAGATACCATCCATACCATCTGGATGATTGGCGGTCCACCACTGTGCGATTTAGAAGAAGTTTTCTTCCTCGCACAATCGCACTTCTTGTGGAATCGATTACCACCAGCGATTTTTCCGGACCGATACGACTTAGGACCTTCAAGAAAAGAGCCTACTCCTTCTTAAAAGGCCGGCAACGCATCTGCAATTCCCTGGTGTTGCAGTTGTTCATGGGCGGCGGTAATCACTACTATCAGGTGAGCCGCATGCTCGTTTGCCCCTCTCCTATAAAAAATTATTATTCTCACCTTCTTTCTTTTACAAGGTTGTTGCCATAGACTTAGAATATGCTGGCGTATATTCTAAGTCTACAGTGATCCAAAAGTAATGATAATGAAAATAAAACACGGTAATTAAAGTTAAAATAATAATTTATTTTTCTACATAGTCTCCTAACAAATCAATACATTTAGTCCATCTTTTCTAAACCCAGGATTCCTTTGAAAAAATTATTTGTCTTGACCTCCCAAAACGCTTCAACAGCGGCCATTACTTCGCTATCGTCTTCGAATTTCTTACCCCGAGGCGTTCCTTGAGCCGAGGAAAGAGGTAGAAATCACTAATAGTTAGATCTGGCGAATAGGGAGGGTGTTCGAGCAGTTCGAATCCCGTTTCTTGAATGGCAGCCATCGCAACTACGGCTTTGTGAGTCGGTGCGTTGTCTTGGTGAAACAGCACTCCAGCTCGCAGTTTGCCGCGTCTTTTTTCCTTAATGGCCTCCCGTAATCTTCTTATTTGGTCTGCGTAGTAAGAGCCCGTAATAGTGGCTCCCTTTTCCAAATATTCCACCATAATTATGCCTTGAGCGTCCCAAAACAGATGCTATAACCTTTCCCGCCGAACTTGAAACTTTGAATTTCTTTGGCGTCGGTGAGGAGCTCGCTTCAAGTCATCGATTGTTGTTTCGTTTCAGGATCAAAATGGTGGATCCAGGTCTCGTCCATAGTCATAAACGGAACAAAATTTTCTTGATCTGCTTGGAACTTTCGAGATTGGCCTCGAAATGTCAACTCAATTTTCTTTTGCCCGTCGGTTAACATTCTGGGTACCCAACGCGCAGAGACCTTTTCATATGCAACTCGTTCGTAAGGATTCTTTGAACGCTGCCATATGAGATCCTGTGACCTCAGCTACATGCCTGATGGTCACTCTTCGATCTGCCAACACATCTTCGACTTTTTCACGTTGTCTTCAGTGAGGGACGTGGATGGGCGTCCTTCGCGATGTTCATCTTCAGTGGATGTTCTGCCCAGTTTAAACTCCTTGGCCCAGCGTGCAACTGTAGAATATGGAGGAGCAGAGTCCCCAATGTTTCCACTAAGTCACTGTGTATGTCTTTTGAAGACATTTTTTCAAACAGAGGTACTTGATGACAGCTCTAATTTCGTTTTCTCCATGTTGATGTTATCTCTTTGACAGTTTGTATTCAAATGAATGTATCTCCGGAAATCGTGATCTATTTATATGATTTTTAGGCTGACGCAGTGAATATATAAGCAAGCAAAAATTTTTTTTGGATTTTATGCGGACCTGAAGTAACCGATTATCATTACTTTTGATCACCTATGGTTGTTGCCGTTTTCATTCCATAGACACCTCTATTGATATACCATTAGCGAAACAAAAACGTTGTCGATAAATTTATTTAGTCTATGACTTATTAAAATTAGGGATTTTATTAGTACGGTTCGTAATACTTATCAATGAAAGTTTTATTTATTTGAAAGTTTTATTATATTAAGCCGCGTCTCCACCAAAGTTTTGTTACCAACTTTTGTGTTGTCAACACGTGTTGGTAACAAATGTTTCTGTAATTTCCTAGTGTTGGCAACAAAACTTGAAACAATGTCGGAACCGTGTTTCCATTTTGGCGGCAACATCAAAGAATACACTTGTTGCAAACATTTGTTCCTCTATGGAGACGCTTGTTGGAAACATTTGTCGGCAACATGTCTGTCACGTGGACGAACGAGTTAATCGACACATTAATTAATTTACGTCGTTCACAAAATATATTATGGGATGTGTGTAATCAAAATTATATTATTATTTATAGGTAGATCTAGATATAGACGCCATAGTTACAGATTTATTATTTGATTTTCGATTTTTTCGCGTATAATGCCAATGACCTTAAAAATACGTTCAGTGTAAATAGACCTCACAGTACTAGTGACTGCCTACTAATGCAAGATCAGCATACACTGGTTAATTGTTTAATACTTCTCATTGCCACTCTCATTAATAATGAAGTCGAAAAAATGTGAAACAGACAAGTGACGGCTCCGTGGCGCAGTGGTTTAGTAATAAGTTGCAGCGCTAAGGGCCGCGGGTTCGAATCCCGGACGGATCAAGTATTTGTATGGCCTACAAATAATTGTTCTAGGTCTGTTATATGTACGTAAACTGTCCTTGCGATACAGGAGAAAATCCTAGTGTGGAGGTAACGTTTTGCAGGAGTGTACAAGCTTGATTGCGAATGTGGTCTCTCTTACATAGGACAAACAAAAGATCCATTAAAACCCGCGTGAAAGAACATATGTATAGAAGGTAGCCGGGCTAACTGCGACATCGGGACGTCTAACATCTCAGTCCCCCGTGACCATGGGTCGCTGTAAAGCACCGAAACGTCGGGAATTAAAATAGTAAATTAAGCGCGATAAAATCCGTAAAAAATAGTTTTATTCAACTACTGGTCAGATCTTGATTAAATTTATATGAGACCATATGATAAGCACCAGCTTTCAAACAAAAAAAGTATCATCACAATTGGCTCAACTAGAAAAAGTTCTGAAGTAACACATAAAAAACACAGTCGAATTGAGTACCTCCCCTTTCTTGAAGTCGGTTAAAAATAACTGATTAAGTCATAGGCACGACGTTAGCATAACTTAACATCTACTTAAGTCATAGGCACCACGTTAGCATAACTTAAGCAAGGTGCGACAGAGGCACGACGTTAGCTTGTCCGCCTTCTACTTTTGAGAAAGAGGCACAGCGTTAGCGTATCTCAATATTACCTTTCAGAAAGGAAGCACTATGTTAGTGCACGACATATGTTTAACTACTCAACCTCCAAGCAAACATGGGACAAGCACATACCTCGTGTGGAGGCTAAAGTAACGTAACTGGCTTAATGTAACTTTCCCATCTCGACTCTTTCTGACCATGTAACGATAAACTCCTGTTTTCAAATCGTTACCAATTTTATCCAACAGCACACAATGAGCGAACTCTGCATACATTTCATAGTTACAGCCTATATACGTCCCACTGCTGGCACAGGCCTCCTCTCATTTCTGAGAGGGTTTTAGGCAAGGAAATGTCCGCCGCGCTGCCCCAATGCGTGTTGAGCGAACTTCACATGTCTTCGAAATATTTTTTTGATTTCTCAAACATGCAGGTTTCTCACGATGTTTTCTTCACCGCCGAGCACGTGGTAAATCAGCACTTAAAATTGCAATTAACAATTTCATTGGTGCTGGCGGGATCGAACCCGGTTGCTCGCGTACTGTGTAACTTACAGCGAGCGCTAACCATCTGAGCTACCACGGCCTTATACAGGCCAATTAGCTAAACGCGCTCTAGCGAGCGGTTCCACTACGTTCGTGCCAGCGGGCTGTCGCGCTGTATTCGCGCCAGCGAGCCGTCACGCAGCACTCGGCACTGGCGAGCTGTCTCGGCGCACCAGCGCCAGCGAGCCGCTGCGCTGCACCAGCGCCAGCAAGCCGCCGCGCCACACTAGCACCAGTGGGCTGTCCAGACTACGACACATGGCATAGGCACCAAGTTTGCATATCTCTTAGTGGCTGTTGACATAGGCACAAAGTTAGCGTTTATTAGTATTTATGTTTAGTCTTAATGTAAAATTTTAAGCACACAACAGTAAAAGCAAAGGACATGGAAACAACTGCGTCAAATGCACAATCGTACACTCAAGTACATCCAACACTGGTCTCGTAAAATAGGTATCCAAAGTAATTTAAGATTGAATAGATGTAAAAGTTCTGTAAAAAAAAAAATCTGCTTTGCAAAATTATAAATTAAAAGAAATGAAGATAAATGTATTATGAACCATAGAATTCCGAACTCTTAAGTTCACCACACATTCTCTTAAGAAACGGTAACTGTGTGACATGGCACTCACAAACCATTGCACACATTGCAAAAACGGCATCACACAAATTGCAACAGTCATTAAGTCGTCTCGGTTGGATAGATATCCGCGTGACATGGCTCACCACTCGCATCGAAAGCTGAGCAAACGTGCGGTGTCCATTCGCCGCACCAAAGCACCATGTGTTCGGCAGCCACTTGAGTTGTCTTGCAATAAGATATGCCAAGAAGTTGCAGGTTGTAGCGATGCACGAGACATTATAGGACCCCCGCATACTGGAGTCCAGCTTTCCCGTTTGTTCACGAACACTTAATCACAGACGGTGAAAGTTCGTGGTTGCCGACTACCCTCGTGGACATAAGCATCTTGCCGATTCTAGATAGCGTCTAGTAGAGCAGACGCTTGCTGTCTCCAGGGTTTGGCCGCATCTCTCGATATCAAACCCCAATTTGGTCGACTACATAATATTCGGAGTAAACTCTAACACTTATCAACACATTACGAATACAAAAAGGCTACTTATTTTTTCAATTCTCGTTAAAGTTAAACATTTATTTCGGTTCATCGCTAAACATTTTGAACTTTAAATGTACTAGGGTGGTCTGAAAAGCTCTGACCTCAACGTGAAGATGGCAGCACTCGTCAATAAAAGCTAGTGAATATAGTTGTACATCTTTTGAGAGCTACGCACCAAAATTTCAGCCATTTTGGACCCGTAGTTGTTATTTGACAGTCGTTTGAGTGAGTTGATGTGAGTGTTTTGTGAAAATGGAAAAATTGAGTATCGAGCTGTCATTAAATTTTGGTTTTGAAAGGCAATACGCCTACACAAATAAAAGATGAGTTGGACTTGTGTATGGGGACTCTGCACCATCATTTACCACAGTGAAATTTTGGGCAGCTGAATTTAAACGTAGCCATGAGAGCTTAGGAGACGATGAACGTTCGGGACGTCCAAAAATGTGACTAGACGAACGATCGAATTAAACTGAGAGAGATAGGAGAGGCTACGAAAATATTCAAAGAACGTGTTTTCACATATTAAATCAAGATTTTAGGCATGAAAAGCTGTCAGCACGTTGGGTGCCGCGTTTGCACGTTAGACCAAAACGTGTTCCAATGAACATTTCCAACGCTCTGTTGGTGCAATTTAGGCGCACATTCAGAGTTTTGGTACCATTAATTACTGTAGATGAAACTTTAATAGGTACACCATTATACGCCCGAAAGAAAAATACAGTCAAAACAGTGGACTGCAACGGGGAACTGGCTCCAAAAAAGCTAAATCTGTTTTTCGACTGGGAAAGTGATGGCCACTGTTTATTGGGATAGTCATGGAGTTATCTTAATTGATTATCCTCAAAAGGAAAACCATTACAGGAGCATACCATGCATCATTACTTATCAAAGTCAAGGCAGAAATTGCGGAAAATGGCCACATTTGCAGAAAAAGAAAATTCTGTTTCACCATGACAACACACCTAAGCGTTTGCCATGGCGAAAATCCACGAATTACGGTTTTAACCGTTTGAACATCCGCTTACTACTAAATCTAGCCTGAAACGATTTCTGTTTGTTCCTCGTCTAAAAATTGCGCTCGGAGGACAGAGATTGAATGAGGAGGAAATCACCTTCGTGAACAATTATTTTGCAGAGAAAACGCCGAGTACTGTTTGGAAGGGTTAGAGAGATGGGAGCATCGCTGGGAGATGTGTAGAGTTACTAGGAGACTATGTAGAAATATAAAATAAATTTTAAGAACAAATGTCTTGTATCTTTGTTAGGTCGGAAATTTTCAGACCACCCACGTAGCCTAAACAAATCATATTTCGCATGAACTATCAAAATAATAACAAAACTCGAGCAAGTTTTTCCACTGAATTCAAACTATAACTCATCTAGAATGCCTTCAACATCTCTATATAAATAATGAAAGTACTTGCGGCTACTTTTAATATAAATCTAACAGATATAACTTTTGGCTTAAAATATTTCACTTCAATCTTTAACGCTACACCTCGATGATTCGTCAATGTCGTAAACAGGACAACAAATTCATTACAACATTTAACATAACAACAAAACGCGAAGCGCATCATAGTCTTTCACCAACGTAATAACCCTCGCACTATTCGAAGATTTTATGTGGACGGTAACGGGGACTTTATCCCAATTCTGATGTAAGAAATTATTCCACTGCTGTTTTAAGAAATTATTCTCAAAATTATTTAAATAAAAGAACACTTCTCGGTAACAAGCCCTGCTTACTATCAGATCCCAATTACATGATAACAACAAAGTATGCAAACCAACAACATCAATACCCATCTCAATGTAACACGGGGCAGCTTCTCAGCAACACTATCTATCCTTGCCTACACTAGTAGAATACCCCAATGGGCATAGTAACGACAGTGACACTCGTAGAATTACAGACTGATGCCTCTTATCCGCCTGCGCGATACTATATTCTGCTAAAACGTGTGGGAGATTACCAGTTCTACCTTCATTTGTTCGTATTTCCTTTTATTTTTCACCCTTATTCCTACAATATAAAAATTTTAGCTTTCTGCTCCTTCTCCATATAAACTTTAATTATGCAAAATCTCAATCTTCCGTGCAACTTGCTTAAAAGGTATTAATACATAATTTATATGCGCAATGGCAGTGTAAAAGGCAACTATAGGATATACCAGAAAAACTCGTGACTTCCGATAGATCGCGCTATAATTATCTCATTTGCGCCAAGCGTAAAATATCCAGGACGTCAACAGACAGTAGCGCCAAAGATTCGAGACGATCGATCGAATACACCTATGAAAAACGTGTATGCTCAGAAGTGGACCTTTAAGTTTTGATGATGAAGAAGAAGAAATATTGACATACATTTATTGGCTGTGGCAGCAACCTGAAATCCACCAACCCTTTTGTCTCGTGAGTATTCTAAGACTGCCTCGTTGGATCCAATCTCGGATCGGGCCAAAATTAGTTATTGAGTTTTTCTGACAAGAAATTCTCAGTAGCAGCCCGGCGGAAGTTGGCAGTGTTTCACCCCCGTGCCTCGGACAACACGTAAAACCATCGGTCCTGCTCCTGATCTGTCTGCGGTCGTGTCAGATTGCCGCTCCATCGGTCTATGAGATTGAACTTAGACACTATAAACTTGTCCTGCGCAGATGCCTACTGTGACCAAAATTAGGTCTGGAGCACATTTTAAAGAGCCTACTGTGGATAATGCCAGAAAGATTTCATATCCTCCAATTGATGACAGTGTAACAATCTCGTTTGTGTTAAACCCAGACGGGCGATGGTAAACAAAATCAAATTTAAGATATTTAGAAAGGTCATTGGAATGTAGAGAACTTTATTCGCACTTCTTATGAAGGATGTTATTATGATGTATATAGTCACATGAAAAGGCTCTTAGAAAAGAATAAAATCACTTTTATTCAATATAGTACTACTACCACCGGTTCGGATAAAACACCTGTCCTGGGAAGACCCAGCAAAAAACCCAGCGGGACTTTTTTTTTAAATAAGGTTAATTTACAATAGATTACTTAACACAAACTATAAATTGTACTGAGAGTAATTTTGTAGTTAAGAATAGTAATTAATTCGTTTGCACGAATTAATTATGCAACGAGTCAAGGGTAAGCTAGTAAGGAATACGACAAGCGCACCGTTCCACGCCAGAGTCAAGACTGCCTTCACGGCGGCCACTCCGTCCGTTTTATGCAAGCAAAACAAGTAGCCAGACACGGGCGCCACCGCAGGTGCAATAGCGCAGGTGTGCGGTGCACGTGTTGGTTGTTTATAAGTATTCTGTCTGCAACACCGGCGCCGTCGCACATGCAATGGTGCAGACACCGTCACGGCCATGCTGACATGCGTGCTTCCTCGCACGTGCTCCATCACAATCTTAGTTATCTGTAAGAAAACATCGTTCGATTATCCTGACAAAAACCATAAATGTTTACACATTCAGCAACATATTCTGGTCCGGTGGTCTATAATGACCCTACAGATATTAACAATCAGCTCTAGTCCGGACTATTTCGACCCTTCAAGCAAGTAGTATTGGACCGGTTCCTTTGAACCCTGCAACACTAATCAGCTTTGGTCCGGCAATATGCCCTTCAAAACATTTGTCTTTTTTTTTAAATATTCTTTTTCTATTTTCTCTTTTTTTCAAGTGCTTTTTGTATTGGTCCGGAATCACTATTCCTATAGCCATATCATTGGACCGGCACAAAGCCTCCAATGATAGTAAGAACCAATTTTTTCTTACTCTTTTTTCTATTCAGTATAGAGCAATTACAGTTCGACCATACCGCAAACATGTCCCTATCACAATCACACAGTAGTGTAACGTGAGGAACGTAGTGACATGATAATACCAAAGTATGTAAACTAATAGCAACACGACATATCCCAGTGTAACACAGACCAGCCTCCCAGCAACACCATCTTCCTTTCCTGCACTAGAAGAATTACTCCGCTAGAGTGATGCAACCTCTCTATATTTTCTCCAACTATCGCACGTCCTCGTGCGGTTGGCAGTAAACAGCATACGGTCTATCACCACCTGTTAAAAGATATTAACACTTGTTACATAGTACAATGCTCTACCATCCCAGACTTCATTTAGGTCATGGATGCGCCAATACGGCCAACTCCAGACAAACGCGCTCCAGTGTGCGGTTCCCCTGCGTTCGCACCACACTCGCGCCGTCGAGTCATCTCGCCGTATTGGCCGCCAGCGAATAATCGTCCTACTTTGCAAATATAAAATTAAAAGAAATGGAGATAAATGTATTGCGAACCATAGAATGCCCAGCTTCCAAAGTTCACCACACATTCTCTTAAGAAACTGCAACTGTATGACATGGCACTCGCAAACCATTCCAAAAGTATCACACATTGCAAAAACGGCATTACACAAATTGTAACAGATTTTGTCGTCCGATACTCAAAGCGTGAGCAGGGCGTTCATGGCCCCCTTCTCAACCTATCAGAATTCAATTGAACTGTGGACCAGACGTCCGTAACCCTTTCATCCACATACCAGAAATCGTACAATATTCCTTGAGCTGGGCGTTTGAGGCCCTTTCGACACTATCAATTTTTTTGAACGTGAAACGAAACACATGATTTGCATACGAACGACTATAACACAAGAGGATTAGAGATTTACTCACACGCAAGCAAGTGAACTCTAAATATGTTCGTGTTCGACTCATTACCTGTTGTACATTTTCCTCATCGATAATTGCCGCAGCGACATCCATCAATCCCTTGACATCTAACCCCATTCCCGTCGACCACACAACATTTGGAGCAAACTGCAACACTGATCAACACATTAGAATACAAAAAATGCCACTTATTATTTTCAATTCATAGCACGTTAAAGTTAATCTCTTATTTTGTTACATCGCTTAAACGTTTCGAACTTGCAGAAAGTAGCCCACGTAAATCATTTTTCGCATGAATTATCAAACTATAACAAAACTCGAACAAGTTAAGTTTCACTGAATGTAAACTAAAACTCCTCTAGAAAGCCTCCAACATTTGTTAACAAATTTAGATAGGTTAAGAAATAATGAAAGTACTTGCGGGTTATTTTATTATAAATCGAACAAAAGGTTTTAACTTTTGGCTTAAAACATTTCACTTTTTTTTTTACTATACACTTTAATGATCGCAAATAGGACAGCAAATTTCATTACGACATTTAACATAAAAACAAAGTCATCCTCAATCAAATCCTCATACTATTCGAAGATTATATGTGGGTAATAACGGGGACTTTATCCCTTCTGATGTAGAAAGGTCATTGGAATGTAGAACTTAAATGGAAAGCGTTATTTGCACTTCTTATGAAGGATGTTATTATGATGTATAGAGTCACATGAAAAGGCTTTTAGAATAGAATAAAATCACTTTTATTAAATATAGTACTACTACCACCGGTTCGGAGAAAACCTCTGTCCTGGGAAGAACCAGCAAGAAACCCAGCAGGATTTTTATTTTAAATATAGTTAATTTACAATAGATTACTTTAATACAAACTATAAATTGTATCGAGACTAATTTTGTATTTAAGAATACTAATTAATTCGTTTGCACGAATTAATTATCCAACGAGTCAGGGATAAGCTAGTAACGTAATACGACAAGTGTACCGTTCCACGCCAGAGCCAATACTGCCTTCACGGCGGCCGCTCCGTCCGTTACAAATAAAACAAGTAGCTAGACACGGGCGCCACCGCAGGTGCAATAGCGCAGGTGTGCGGTGCACGTGTTGTTTACAAGAATTCTGTCTAGCAACACCGGCGCCGCCGCAGACGCAATGGCGCAGGCACCGTCAGATACATCTCATTATGTTGTTTTTTTTTTAAATCTATTTTAAGACAGTGCTTAGCTTTGTTTGTTTGTTACTCTCTTACCTGATGGTAAGTGGTGATTTAGCCGTAGATAGTGAAACGCTCTAACCTAACAAAAGCCTGTCTTTATACCCATATTGTATGATGATTCAAACCTATGACAATAAGTTTCATAATCCGTATTGTAGTTCATTAGACTTCGTATTGCGCAGATTTATCTTAGCCTGTAATGATTGAGACTTCATCAATTATGCCTCGATCAAACTACTTTAATTGGAACGTCACAGCGTCATTCATGTGCCTACGGGACAGGTAACCTGAATAAATCTGCACGTATTGATGGGTACAGAGCTTGTATTATGAAAAAATTTAATACAATTGTTACTACGCTCTCACTAAATACGAGTACCAACATAAAATAGCAACTTTATGTTGCTGTGTTTTTTGTGGTGAGCGTAGAGAACCAAGAGAGAGACCCACTTTTTCCACTTTTTACTGAAAACGAGGCATTCCATCTTAGGTCTCAGGGTGACAACGCTTCTGCATCTTGATTCATAATCGAGGATAGATGTAGATCATAGACATCTACATCTATAGTCATAGCATCTACTTTTCATCAAGTGGACCTTGTGCCCGCTTATCATCCTTATTCTATAAAAAAATACTGATGACGATAAAATACCTACATAACCATTACCGTGAATTTTTACTAGAATCATCATAGCTCTTTATCAAATCTTGTTTTTTATATTTTTTTAACTCTAATATTAATAGCAACAATACAAAATAGTAGAAAACGTTTTTATTCAAAATATATTAAAAATAATACTTATTTAAAGTCATTCTTATGTTTAATTTACCATTGATTCGGAAAATACCTCTGTACTGGGTATAACCAGCAAGAAACCCTCAAAAGACTTAAATTAATAAGATATGATGAAATCTGTGTCAATTTTGATGATTGTTCCTGGAAATTATTTCTTTAAAGTGGAGAAACTTCTACATGTTATACAAGTCTTAATTTACCTTCAAGATATTCTTCATTTATAGTTGTATGGAACATTTCCAAATTTGAAAAGGCAATTCCACTCACGTGATCTGAGACAATGCCTTCAATTAGCATTCAATCTATTTTATAAGGCCCAACTTTAGTGCAGAAAGTCATAAATTTTATTTTATTAGGCGATAGTCATAATTTAATCAGGAATATAAAGTAGCAATTTCATGTGTAGATGGAGTACAAGGTTTGAAGGACTTTTACGACCAAGCTTTTGAAAATTCTGAAAATGTTCTGCTTGAATCGTTGCATTTTAATTCATATTCAATGAGATAACAGCGAGTTGTGATATCTTTTTCTTACACAAGTAACAGTAAGGCTGCCCAAGAAACTTCGATAGCGTGATTCAAGCTTTGGTGTCTTTATGCTTGTGGCGCGACGACAGCCACAATTTTAAAAACCCCTGAATGAACCGTACCGCAGCTAACAAAATAGATGATCTTGAAATGGCTGAACCGATTTTGATAAAACATGTCTAATAACCACCGCTGGAAAACCAGCTATTAAATTTAAAAAAAAACCGCACCCAAATCGATTCACCCATTTAAGTGCTACGGTGCCACAGACAGACACACAGGCAGACACGCACACACACATACATAGCGGGCAAACTTATAACACCCCTCTTTTTGCGTCGGGAGTTAAAAATAGAAATCGACTCGGTTAACCCCGTGAGATTAGGCTATTGAGCTTCGTCTTCGTTTTTATCTGAAACCTGACGAGTAGTTTGGTTTTAGCCGATTTCAAAAAAGGAGGCTTATAATTCGATAGTATGCTTTTTTTGTGTGTATGTTACTCGATATATTCGTCAATTGTGAACTGGTTTGGATGATTCTTCTTTTATTAAATATTTAATAATACAGAAGTTGTAAATTTCGAAAAAATTCACTCCTAAGGGTGGAAAAATGGGGAATGAAGTTTTTGATGTAACTATTTAGACGACATTTTATTATATTAAGCATTTTAAGAATAAGCTAAAATAATAAGTTATATACAAAATTTTATAACTGCATATCTTCTATATTAAACATATGAATATTGTTTTAATACAATATTCATATTTTTAAAAGATTATAATTTTATATTGTATAATTTTATAGGGGATGAGTCGCTCGCGTCCGTAGGCTTTGACCACCTTACCTAGGCCCACCCTACACGTGTCTTCCGGGTGGTGCTAAACGAGCGACAAAGCCGAAAGTATAGACTCGGCTCTCGCCGTATGGTAGCGGCGTAAAGCTACCAACCCTTAGTTCGCACCATGAGCCAGCAATTAAAAGAAATGGCCCAGAGTTCCCGGCGCCTTTAATGGGGCAGGGTGCGAAGAATCTCCGGGAGAAAACCGGCGACGAGGTTCGCCACCCGTCACGTTCTGTCTCCCGGAGGGGCGAAAGTGGATTGCGGAGGCCCGTCTGGCTACGCTGAATGTGTGTGAGCAATGAATGATAAGATGGATGAAGTATGCGAAATGATGAATGATAGAGGAATAGATGTGTTATGTGTAAATGAGACGAAACGAAAGGAAAGGATACCACTGCACATGGGATGTATACCGCTTACTGGTCTGGTGTATACGAGACCAAGCGGGCATGCCAGGGAGTCGGTGTCATCCTTTCAGAAAGAATGGGTCAATGTGAAAGAGTATGAATGTGTAAGCCAAGGCTGCTATGGATACGAATGAAAGTGGGCTTAAAGAAGTTGTTTGTGCTAGGTGTACGCCCCAGGTATGTCTAAGCCCACTTATATCCGAGAGCAGTTTTGGGACATGGTAAGGATGGTGTTGATGAAATGTAAGGTAAATGAAAATATTATTATGTTAGGAGATTTTAATGGAAGGGTTGGGGTGAAGAGGTCTGGTTATGAAAGGATATTAGGAACGTTTGGCGATGAAAGTATAAATGAGAATGGTGAAGTATGTGTGAAAAGAACATTTTGTGACGAACACTTTCTTTCGCCATAAGAGGATTCACATGTATACATGGAAATAAGTGATGATAGACGCATGATAGATTTCATAATTGTAGATGAAAGAATGAGGAGCGCAGTGGCAGATACAAGGGTTTACCGGGGTCCAACGTAGGGACGGATCATTACTGTTCTTATGCCGAATTAATGGTCTATTCAAGCGTTGGCGGCATCGGACATCTGTGTCTACCACTGCGTTACAGCGTATAAGAATAGAGAGGTTACAAGATGAAGGTGTGAAAGAGAAGTTAAAATGTAGACTGAGAGAAAATGTAAGTGGTATGGATGAATTGTGTAAGAATGATTTAGGCTTGGAGACTGTGTGGTTTAATGTCAAGAAAGGTTTGGTGATGTAGCCACCGAAGTATGTGGTGTAACTAAGAGAACGAATGAAAGGAAAAATAATACGTTGTGGTGGAATGATGAGGTACGGATGGAAGTTGAAGCAAAGAAGAAAGCATGGCTAGATTTACTAGCAACCAAAGCTGGTAATTCTAGCGGTATGATTGATGAGATTGAAAGAAAAAGACAGATTTTAGACGTATAAATAAGAGAGTAAAAGAAGTTGTTGAAAGGAAAAGCAAGAAATAACGGATAAGAATGATAGAAGGATATCTGATAACTTCCAGGCAAATATTAAAATGTTCTGGAAACTCGTATGGTATTGTGGGTAAATTGTATGCTAAGGTGTTAATTGAAATAGTTATGGAAGAAACTGATGGAAAAATTTGGGATGCAAGCTGGATTTAGAAAGGGATGGGGTGTATGGACCAAGTCTTTCCATGCGCATGATTGTGGAGAAGTTTTGGCCAAAACCAGAAAGTTTTTGTGCGTTCATGGACTTGGAAAAGGCTATGACAGAGTGGACAGGAATGTGTTATGGCAAACACTCAACTCATTTGGGTTGAGCGCTGGTTTGATACAGGCATTAAGGTCTCTTTATAGGGACTCTAGTGCTTGTGTTAGGATCAACGGGGTCTACTCGGACTGGTTTGGCATCCAAAATGTGTCAGACAGGGCTGTGTAGCTTCCCGTGGCTGTTTAACCTATTTATGGACAGTTGTTTGCAAACTTTGAATGTTAAAGAATGTGGGTTGAGAATGGTGAGTTAACCGTCAAATGCCTTTTGTACGCCGATGATCAAGTCATATTTACATCGTCGGCGGCCGAGTTGCAATGATGGTTACTTTAATGAACTGGTCATTAAAAGAAAGGGTATGAAAGTGAACGCAAGTAAGACGAAAGTGATGGTTTTGAAAGAGAAGAAATTAAAACGTTATGTGAAATAAGAATAGAAGGAAGTTGATTGAGCAAGTGGATGAGTTTGTATATTTGGGATGTTTATTTAGCAGGGATGGTAGATATGATAAGGATATAGAACGACGAGTGAACGCAGGAAGTAGAGTGAATGGGGCTCTACACGCTATTATGAAGAGTCAGAATGTCAAAAAAGGCACGTTTGGCAATTCATAATGCTGTGTTAGTCCCTACTTTAATGTATGGTAGTGAAAGTCTGGCAGAAGAAGCATGAGAGTAGAATAAATGCTGTAGAAATACGGTCATTAAGGAGTATGCTAGGTTGAATCTGAATGACAGGGTGAGAAATAGTATGATAAGAGAAAAGTGGTTTGCAAGATGACGTTTTGACCAGTATTAAGAAAAGAATGCTTCGGTGGTTTGGTCATGTAGAAAGAATGAACGAGGAAAGAGTGAAAAGCAAATTTATGTTGCAGAAGTGAACGGAAGAGTCGGGAAGGGACGCCCTAGACGAAGGTTTATCGACCCAATTGGCGATATATTGAAAATGGGCCAGATTAGGAGTATCCTTAACCGACGAGCGTGCGTAGATATATGGATGTAAAGGAGACGAGAAGTGTGTCAGGATCGTGCCAAATGGAAGTCCGTAGTCTCTGCCTACCCTCTGGGTGACAGGCGGAGTGTTTATGTTTTTATGTATAATTTTATAATACATAGGTATAATATAATACATGTTTAAATTAAGTAAAATAAAAGTGTAAAAATTAATTAAGGATACATAATATAATGCCGTAAATACTATTAATATTATCTTTTACGTACACTTAATCTCTGTATAAGTGAACAGTGTGTTCTTTAAGAGAAATAAATGTCTTTAACTCGACATTGAGATTGGAATATTCCTTAGTTTCTTTAAAGAGTGAAAAATTGTCATTATGTCAAAAAGATGTCGCGATCGGCACCGTGATATTTGGCTATTAATCTTGTTATTCTATTCTATTAGTCTTAGGTCGAATTACAGCCAGAGCCAACTTTTGTGCAAAAACATTTCAGATATAACTCAACGGGCTGTCATCTCGTGGGTGTCGTAAGAGGCGACAAGGGGAAACTGAAAATTTATACCAGCTCAAAATAATAAACAACTATGTTTGCCAGCTCGCCGCCAAGCGTAGGAGTTATGGCAAAATAGGTAATCTATGCCCTATGTTCAGCAATGCAATTTTGATAATAAATTAATGAATGACAAATAATTTACCCAAGTTTGGATTTGGATGTTTTTCCTTGTGTAAGTTATGTATGTAAAAGCCTCCACTACACAGACGAAAATCCTACCATGGGGGTGACGTTATCAACAAAGAAAGAAATAAGAAGATTTATATTGAAATGCCCCTAGTGTAGATGATCCTTGGTGTTGTATTGTATACGCTATAACAACTAAGCCCCAGAAAATATACAAAGTTCCCCTATTACCTATATATTAATATTTTATTAAACAATAACTGTATAAAAAGGGTTTATTATAATATAAATAAATACATGTTTGATAATAACTCCTGGGAATGAGGTGGTCGCTTCCAAGCTGTTACATATTTAAGTTTTGTAAGTAGTTTGTACAACCTTTCCTATTGTATAATTTAATTTGCAAAAAGGCCGGCTGGATTTCTTGCTAGTTCTTCTCAGGACAGGGTTTTTACCAAACCAGTGGTAAAAGTAAAAATTACTTTCAATAAAAATGACTTGTAATCTATATTAAAGAAAACTTTATAAGTTGAAATTATTACAATATAGTAAAACTACATTAGTTCAATACAGTACAATTATACAAACACACACACATACACACACTCACTCACTCACACACACACTCACTCACACACACTCACTCACTCACTCACACACACCCCACACACACACATACACACATACACACACACACACACACACACACACACACACACACACACACACACACACACACACAAATAAAATTACAGTATCAATATGTGTTATTCTTTTTTAGACTGTACAAATCTCAGTTAACACGTTCTCTCTAAGATACAGATTATCTTACGTTGGGGTCCAACGGAAAATATTTGTTTATGTATCTTTTTTTAACATTGTTTAGCTTACTGTTCTTGCATACATTTGTTAAACCAATATTTATTTATTTTAATAGTGACTAGCTGTGCCCGCGACTTTGTTCACGTGGAATTAGTACTAATGTAGTAATAATTGATGATGATTTTTTTTTATTTTGTATTTATGTACTTTGAATTGTCACGAAGATCTATAAAGACACAAATCTGGAAAAAAACATTCAATTAGTCAGTCAATCAGACAAACTAACGGACGAACAAATAGACGGGCCCACAAACGAACTAATGAACGGATCTACAAACGAACCAAGAAACAAATTGAGCAAACTATACGCTTGTGGTTTATATTGTTATTGTTAATTATAATAAATCTGTAGAGGTCAATTCTGTACATGAAATATATTTCAAAATAACTATCAGGGGCTGATTAGTGATCGATACTGATGCCAAAAATGCAAACAGTAAAATTTTTGTCTGTCTGTATGTTCGTTATAGAAACAAAAACTACTCGACAGTTTAACGAAACTTGGTACAATCATTTTCATACTCCTGGGCAGGTTATAGTATACTTTTCATTACGCTACGATCAATAGGAGCAGAGCAGTGAAGGTAAATGTTGGGGAAACGGGAGAAATTACTCCATTTTTTAAGCTTCCGTCGCGTGTGCAGCCTTAATGGTTAAAGCTACACAGAAATCATGTATAACGGAAATTTTCTCCTTAAAATTATATAAAAATATCCCGACAACATATGTCTATCTTTTATGGTTGACTCAAAATAACACAAAAAAAGTTAACATTATTATCTATTCAATAAAAAAGAATCATAGAAATCGGTATAGAAACACCAAAGTTATACATGAAATACGCTAATAAGCCATCGCGCGTGAATACTGAATCATGCTATAAGGATTATTTTTGTGTAACGGTCGCCGCGCTCGACGCGGCTCTCGGCGGAAGGTATAAAAGGCGGGTGCGAGCTTCATACAATATTTGGCTGTTGATGCGAATAGACGTTCAGAGTGTTCGACCTTATTGACAGACAATAATTGATTTTAACAAACCGTGCTTATCAGCGCGACTTTTAGTCTACTCTTACGTTTAATAATTTATTTTAGATTTCTTTGGTTGATATTTTATAAAATAGGTATTAGTTATTTTGGTAGTGCTTAAATATTTCTTAGTATTAGCTTAATTATAAATTAAACTTTTATTTTTATTTAGCTGTAGTTTTAAATAGGTACCTAGGTATCAAATAGGTTATTTAATTCTATTAGACGTAGTTTAGGTACCTACTTATATATTTTTAAGAATTTAATTTTAGATTTAATGATTTATTTAGGATCCGTTTTATTATTTAAGTAGGCATTTAGATTTTTAAGTGTATGGTAGCTATAGTTAGGACCTCTAACGTAGATTATTTTATTAGGTAACTGAATGCCGTCGATTAAAATAAAATACACAATGTTAACCTAAAAACGATTATCTTTATCTCGAAATTCGAGAGAAGCTAAGAGAATGAGAAATGTGCGTTCTCAAGAATCGGCAGAGGAAAGAGCATCGGTTAAACTCTATGAGAGTTAGTGCCTCAACTTCTCGAGCCAATGAAAGCTCTCCAGAAAGAGATGCGATTAGCAGCTGACAGAGCGAGACGAGCTACATCACGGGCGTCTCAAAGTTCTTCTCAACGAGAGCTAAAACACCATTGACCGAAAACAACATGTGTTATCCCGAGAAGCTGAAACTGCTTCACAACGAAAATTGCGGCTCACAGCTGACCGCAAACGGCATACATTATCTCGCGAGTCCAAACCACACTGAGAGGGAATTACGTCTCACAGCTGATCGCGAACGGCATGTACTATTCCGTGAGTCCGAAACCTTCACTGAGAGGAATTACGTCTCACAGCTGATCGCGAACGGCATGTACTATCCCGTGAGTCCGAAACCTACACTGAGGAGAATTACGTCTCACAGCTGACCGCGACGGCATACATTATCTCGCGAGTCCGAAACCTACACTGAGAGGAGGTATAGCTGCAACATTGCTACCAGGAGGTAAAACTGCTCACACTATGTTTAAAATACCAATTGATTTAGATCGCACGGAAAGTCCAACCTATAGTATTTCAAGAAATAGCGACAAAGCTAAGGTATTACGTGAGTGTAATTTAATCATATGGGATGAATGTACGATGGCCCACCGAAAGGAGTAGAAGCGGTAGACAGAACTTTAAGGGATATAAGACAAAATGATCGACCAATGGGCGGTATCACGGTTTTATTTTGTGGTGATTTCCGACATACCGGTAATACCACGGGAACCCGAGCTGATGAGGTTAGGGCTTGCGGAAAAAGCTCTTATTTGTGGCGTGATATACAATCGGTACATTTGACTATAAACATGCAGTGAGAACTGGAGATAACCCGGATGATCGTCAATTTTCTGATAAATTATTAAAGATTGGGAAGGTACCTATCCACAACTACACCAAGGAAAACTTATTCTGACGCCTGAGTTATGTTGTACAGTGCAATCCCAACCACATCTTATATCGTCGGTTTACGGTGACGTAACAATTATATTAAATAGGGACAATTTTGGCTATGCGAAAGATCCATTTTAACTCCTTGCAATGACCAGGCATCTGAGATTAATAACAAAATACTGTCGAATATACAGGGGAAAGCAAAGTTTATAGTTCAATAAATAGAATGGTCGATGAACAAGAAGCCACTAATTACCCGATAGAATTTTTAAGTTCTTTAAATATGCCCAGACTTCCTTCTCATGAAATTTGTTTAAAATTGGCATTCCGATTATTCTGCTCGAAATTTAAGACCACAACTTTGCAATGGAACTCGGCTAAAAGTAACCCAGTTGCAACAAAATATAATCGAGGCTCAAATTTTAACAGGTTGCGGTGCAGGAGAAACCGTCTTTATTCCAGAATTTCCATAATACCAAATAATTTTCCATTCAATTTAAAGAACGCATTTCCCAGTATCATTATGTTATGCAATGACAATTAATAAGGCTCAAGGGTAGACTTTTCGTGTTGCTGGAGTAGATCTCGGTGTCAGTTGTTTCTCGCATGGTCAGTTGTACGTCGCTCTTTCCCGGGTTAGCAGTTCTAGAAATCTTTATGTTCACGTGCCGGACGGGTCAACTTTCAACATAGTTTACCTGGAAGCTTTGCGTTGAAGTATTTTTGTTCTATAAGTACTTAAGCCTCATGTGAACGTGATCTAAACAATATTACCAATATATTAACTTAATAACACACAAGTTACACTCCATCCAAAGCCCAGCGACACTATAACATATATAGGAATGACGTCTTAGCAAAAGTTGTTTAGTCTGATGGGCATTTCTTGTTGACTTACAAAATGAAAGATCTAGAACGTCTCGAATCGTCTCGCGAATCACGTTGTTTTCCGTCCCGGCTCTTAGAATTCAACATCAGACGTTTCAGATCTTCGATTTTGACGATCCCGTTGTCGCTGGCATAAGCAACAGGATCCGCGTACGAAGTCGCGGGCAGAAGCTAGTATTGTTAATAAACAACAAAATGACCACAATAACGTAATCCACAATTTGCTACCGAATTTCTCTAGCCAACACTTGGTTCCCATACAACAGATAAGAGATTGCCCTAAATAAGCAAGCTCCATCACCAATTACTACCAAATATACGGCACTATATACATATATATTACCAAATATACAAATATGACCTCCTCAAAGTTCAAAAACTTTATTATACAAAGTTTGTATAAAAAGGGTTATTATAATATTAAGGAATTTATGGATGATAATAGCCCCTGGAAATGAGATGATCTCTACCAAGCTATTTCCTATTTGTTTTGTGTTGTTAATTATGTAACATAATATATGATTGTGAATTGTTTTTTTTTTTTTCAAAAAAAGTCTCACTGGGTTTCTTACTGGTTCTTCCTTGGATAGAGGTTTTTTCCGAACCAGTGGTAAATTAAACATAAGAATGACCTTTAATAAGTATTATTTATAATCTATATTGAATAAAAAAGTTTCTGTTTCTGTTATTTGTTTTCGGGGGTTTTTAAATATTTTAATTTATATATATATTATAATAAATACAGGTAAGATTTCTGTGAAGATCTATAATATGTATTATTCATAAATATAATTTCATTTTAAGAATTTCCCTACCACATTGCAATTAAAAACCATTTTTTTCACGCAAACTTAGTACCCTCGCCTTAACACTGTAAGGTAAGGATTTCGGAAAATAAAAAAACATATTTAATCTAAAAGTATGCTTACAAATTTTTAAGTTACAAAAATAATTTAATAATTTTTCTTCATACCCAAAGTTAGAAGCCAAAGTTAATATATTATTATCCTCAAATTTTTGTCGTAGAAACTCAAATCAATAAGACATGACGAAATCTGTGTTCAGTTTAATGATTGTTCCTGGAAAACTTTCTTCAAAAATGGAGAAAGTTATACATGTTATATACATATTTTATTTACATTTAAGATATTCTTCATTTAAAGTTCTATGGAACATTCCCAAATTTGAAAAGGCAATTCCACGCACGTGAGCTGAGACAATGCCTTCAATTAACCGTCAAGCTATATTTTATGGCCCAACTTTAGCGAAGGAAGTCATAAATTTATTTTATTAGGCGATAGTCATAATTTAATCAGGAATATAAAATAGCAATTTCATGTGTAGATGGAGTAGAAGGTTTGAAGGACTTATACGTGGTAGAGCCATGCTGCAGCTATATTTGTAGTATAGTTGTAGCACGGATGGGTCGGCTCAACCGGGGAAAGACCACGCTCTCACAAAAAACCAGCGTAAAATAGCAGTTTAACACTGCTGTGTTTCGTATGGTGAGTGTAGAGAATCGGAGACTCTTTTTATTGGAAAAGAGGCATTCCATCTTAGTCCTCACGGGTGACAACGCATCTGCATTTTGATTCGCAAACGAGGATAGATGTAGATGTCTATGGGCCACAGCAACCACTTACCATCAGGTGGACAGTGTGCTCGTTTGTCACCCTATCTTATAAAAAAAACCGGATCCCATGCGCTGCGACAGGTAGCTGCAGAACGGAGCTGCACGTACGGGTGCACCATGTAAGTCTTCGTCGTCCTGTAAAAATATAAATGATATGAAAAGTTAGATGAATCATTATATATTATTTAAATAGTATCATACGGATTATATTTTTTTCTGATTTTACCAATAAACATTGAAGTTATTATTTTGAAAAATATATAACATATAAATAAACTGCTATGCAGTTTGACGAATTAAAATTTAAAAAACAAACATAAGTAGGCATAAAGAAAGTATGTAATAAATTAAAAAAAAGTGTAAAACAAGTACCTCTGAGTTAATCAGTGCCCAGGATTTTGTTTCTTGGACGGTGGGAGTGGTGTATCATCGAGATCCGATTCGCAATCGCTTCCAAAGAGGCTATGAACGGTTGGTTTAGCCGCTACTGCCTTCTTCTTAGGTTTTGGCTGGCGAGGCTTCTAGTCCTTTTTCACCCGACTTGACTCGCTCTTCTTGTTCGATATGCAAGGAGCTGGTGTTCCCGATGCTCCAGCACCGACCTCTTCGTACGAATAGAAAGGATTGGTCGACCTGTAAATATACGGTTTTATTAACACGACATATACTCACCTACCTAATGAATAAATAATATATTAATAAACTAAAAAAAGGCTAAAGGCGTAACGCAGCAAAACTGAGATACGTGACATTTTTATCTAAAACAAATAAGTTAATATAATAATGGTTAACCAAGTTTTTATCAACCAGGCTGGGAATCGAACCTAAACAAAGTCGTCATCAAACATCATAAAAACAAGATAAAATAATAGTAACAAAAACTTGGAGAAAATACATACATACTTGATAATCTGGCTTCCACTGTCACTAAAAATTCACTAATTATTTATTTACACTTGTCACTACGAGATTGAAAGGAATACAATAAAACGTGGTGCACTGACTGGACTAATTTATAAAGATTTGTTCACACACGCGCGCATGGATTTTAAATTAAATTTCAACAATTGTTATTCTAGGCTGCATAGACTTTCTGATTACAGTACATAGAGCCTATTATTCACATTTGATATTTAATTTTTCAACTTTATTATGTATGCTACCTAATGTTGACAGTGAGGGTTTCAGTTATATCGCGGCGCCTTAACGTCGCGCCATTTGAGACCAAATTCTAGAAAGTAGAGATTTATGCTATAGAAATAAGCTATGATGTTTCTTATATTGGTTTCTATTGATATTGAATGCAAATACTTTAGGAAAACCAAATAACATGGAACTCCAAGCAATATAATATTGTCAGAGGTCATCAAAATATGGATTCAGGTTTAAAACTTATGCAGTATAAAATGAATTAAGACCTACATTGCGTTATCTAAGTTTTTCATTCTTTAAGTATATAAGTATTGTAAGCTCTCATACTTATTCCATTGTCAACCATGCACATATTTTCTCTAGTTGTAATTAGGGCTTGGGCAACCTGAAAGCAACTTTGGATACATGATACATGAACTTTAGATATATGAACTTTAGATACATGGAGAAACTACCAACCTACCAACTTACCAAACTACCAACCACATAACCAACCAAGTACCAAATAATAAATATATCACATCATCCTAAGCGTTTGGGAGATGTCACAAAGTATCACATGCCACTGTACTGTATCAAGTTAAAGACCCATAACGCGCAAAGATTTTGCTTTTATTTTTTAAACGATTCACACTATATAATTGTAACTGTCGTGTATTAACTGTCTGTCTGATCAGGTGTAGCATCGCTCAGTAAACAATATTATAGGATTCTGCAGTTCGACTCTTCATATCGAATATTTAATAGTTATTGTTCAAATACATAAATGTCTATTATTAAATTTTAATTAAGTACCTAACTTGGTACCTATTAATATAGGTATTACCTAACTTTGTATCTATTGATTAGGTACTTAGGTATTAATAAATTGAACCGACTGACTGATGTTTTAATGGCATTCAGGGCTATTAATTTGGATCGGTCTGTCCGTCAGATTAAGAAGCAGAGCATCGCTCAGTAAACAATATTATAGGATTCTACAGTTCGAGCCGTCATATCGGGTAATAGGTGGGTAGAATTGGGGGGCTTAAGCAGCACGAACCGAGCGCAGCGAGGTAAAGTGATGTAGAACCCCCAATTCTACCCTACTTACGTTATACAATTAATTTCGATTAAGATCGTTACACTGCTCAGCTTTACATACTTACGGATCAAACTTAAAAATGTATATAAACTTTTCTCCTGAAAAATTATAATTAATTAATACGTTTGTCTTCTAAACCATCAATATATCAAGTCTAGCCAAGGTATTTGTCTAGACTAAGCTAAAGCAGATCACGACTGTGAAAACTCTAGAAAATACTAAGTCACGTGCAACACTAATATGTCTACGATTTATTTAGGCGTAAAGAATTGTGTACGATTTAAATGAGTACAGTAAAAAGAATTGAAGTTTTTAAAATAAATAAGTCAATTTAAATGTAAATTGTAACATTGTAACTGGGGTTGTTTAAAGGCTGGCCGTTACGCATACAAAGTCCCTGTCTCAACGGAGCGATTGTAAATAATGGCCAATCAGCATTCACTTAATGGAAATAATTTTTAATTTTTTTATCAAGAAAATATTAGCCTATTAGGTATTTGAGAAATAAAAGCGCTTATCATAGTATGGGAGCAAGCTGTCAGTACCATAAAGTTACTACGTGCTCGGCATTGAAAGAAAATATCGTGTGGAAACCATGCTTAAAAAAGTGTGTTTACCATGTTATGAGTGTTCACCGTGTTATATTATGTGTAAACGATTTTAAAAGTGAGCACAACGGAACACTTATGGAATCGGTCTGTCTGTCACAGTCTCACTTAAAAGAGTGCTTTGTTGTCTCTCTCCCACAAACACTACATCTGTATATTTTGTTAATCCGAAATACATCTTCTTTGCTACTCACAAAATTAAATTCATTGAAATAATAAAATTGCCGTATTGTGGTAAGAAAATCTACTACGCTATACCATGGGTGTCATTAGAGGAGACAGATAGGAAATAAACAGGAGATGGGCAGCAGCAACTGCGGTGTTCAACATCGTTACAAGTGTGGCAAATATGGCAAATCCCCTCTATGTGAATTAAAATAGGAATAGAATGGAATATATTAGATCGCAGGCTCGCTAGTAATGACATATTGCATATTATATCTATAAGATATTGTGCATATAATTTCAAATAGTAAATATGTGTAGGATGTCTAAACGCAGCAGTAACCGTCATAATCAAAACACAAAAGCTCCTGTCATTTTGTTGGTAATCACAGATTAGTTAATTTTCGATCACGTTTTACAACTTGATCAATGTGACCCCAGGTCTGTCACTGCCTGCTTTCGGAATGATCATTGGACCTGTTAACAGATTAGGTTTATTTATTCTTTCAGAAACTAGGCTCAGTTTAATGTAACGTCAGCATACTACACATATGTGTAGTATGTGCACCTGGTAGAACCATGCCTATTTTTTTATTTTGTCTTTATTTTTTTTCTTTTCTTAAAAAAACTTTACTTCCACACTAGGACTTTCTCCTGTATCGTGGGGACATTTTACATACATAAATTTCACAAGAACAAACATCCGGACCCGGAAAAATTATTTGTAGGCCATACAAATACTTGTTCCGTGCGGGATTCGAACCCGCGTCCCTTGGCTCTGCAACTCATTGCTAAGCCACTGCGCCACGGAGTCGTCATTTATTTTATTTATTTAAACTTTTATGAGCAAAAAATTAAATCGTACATATGGCGGACTTAATTCCTTAAGGCATTCCCTCCTAGTCAACCGTTAGGCTAAGCAAGATAAACATATGGGAGGTAGTGCAGCAAAAATAAACTAATAATGAGATAAAAAGTTAACGAAGTTCTAATAAACCAGAATATATATAAAAGTAATTCTATACATTTATCATACAAATGTACATATAAAATAAACATATTAATACAGACGTACACAAATACATAAATCTACTTAAATATATACAATATATAAATATATACATAATATTTTATATATCATGACAAATAAGGAAAATACGTGACGACAGAATCATTTTTTAGGAAAAAGCGTTAATTCACACTTGCAATGCTTTACTAAAATGTTCACGAACTTTGCTTTTGTAAAGAAACTTGTTGGAAGGTTTTTTTACAAAAACAAAGTTTTTTTAAAAAAACAAAGTTTGTCAAGAGGTATTTCGTTCCAGAGTCTTATAGCCGTAAGAGCGAAAACTTGGGACACATAACGAGTACGGTGTAAAGGCGTAAGCAACTTTAGATTATCCTAAGATTAGAGAAAACAATTATGAGTACCTCCAAGGCAGGAGCACAAGGATCGTTCAGTATATTGAAAAGAGTGCAGAGTATTCTAACATTCTTTCTTTAGTCGAAATCGCTATTTAAATTTCATCATCAACAACATCACTACAGCCCTTCACAAGTCCACTGCTGAACATAGGCCTCCCCAAGGAATGCCACAAAGCACGGTCCCAAGCCACCTGCATCCATTGACTTCCTGCATGTCTTACCAGATCGTCATTCCATCTAGTGGGGGACGCCCTACATTTCGCCTGCTGGTACGAGGCTGCCACTCGAGAACCTTTCTTCCCCATCGGTTTTCGGTTCTTCGAGCTATATGGCCGGCCCATTGCCACTTCGGCTTACTAATCCGTTGGGCTATGTCGGTTACTCTAACTGTAACTTTGATTAAAAAATAGAGCCAGCATATATACATCCCACTGGTGGGCACAGGCTTGCTCTCATTTCTGAGAGGGCTATGAAGTCTGGTGCCCTGCTCCAATTTGTGTTATCGGACTTCAGATACTTGGTAAGTTAGCACTAAAAATTATAATGAAGAATATCTATTGATGCTTATGGGGGTCGAATCCGGGATGTTCCGTCCCCTGAGCTACCAGGTTCATGTTTACATAATTAAATATTTTCCTCCCGTTTATACCACAAGAAGTGAAAATACAAGACTGCGTGAAGTAAGTATGCAGATATTTTGTATGCAAGACTTCGGTTCAGTAATTACGGTATTAAAATTTCTCGTAATGCAAGCTCTGTACCCATCAATACGTGCAGCTCTATTCAGGTCACCTGTCCTGTATTCATATGAAAGCTTTGACGCTGTCGACGTTCCAATTGAAGTGGTTTGTTCGAGGCATAATCGATGAAGTTTCAATAGGCTAATATAAGTGTGCGCAATACGAAGTCTAATGAACTGCGATACGGATTATGAAACTTATTGTCATGGGTTTGAATCATCATTCGATATGGGTATAAAAACTAAAGTGTCTAGGCTTTTGTTAGGTTAGTGCGTTTCAGCATCTACGGCTATATCACCACTCACCATCAGGTGAGATGGTAATAGTCAAGCACTGGCTTAAAAAAGTAAAAAACCTACATGATGAGATGTATCTAAAATTTGATTCTGCTTTCCTTCGTCTGTCTGGGTTTAACATAAACGAGATGGTTACATTGTCATCAGTCGGAGGTCATGAGGTCTTTCTGGCATTATCCACTGTTGGCTCTTAAAAATGTCCTCCAGACCGAATTTTGGTCACAGTGGCCAGTTCCAACTGGAGACATCTGCGCAGGACAAGGTTACAGTGTCTGAGTGTATGCGCAACACACCTGCGCTCTATATTCCTTCAATCTCACAGTCCGATGGAGTGGCAATCCGACACGACCGCGGAGAGATCGATCGCAGGACCAATGGCTTTACGTGCTTTCCGAAGCGTGGGGATGAAATACCGCAAACTTCCTTACTCCGGGCTGCTACTGAGAATTTTTTAAGAGAAAAACTCAATTACTAATTTTGGCCTGACCGGAGATTGGATCCAGGGACTTTACGACTACTAGACCAACGAGGCAGTCTTAAAATACTCACGGGAAAAAAGGGTTGGAGGATTTTCTTACGCTGCTGTCACCTTCAAATAAATGTATGTTAATATTCCTTCTTCTTCATCACCAACCCGTAAAGGTCAACTGCTGAAGATACAAGTTTTTGACAGATGGATTTACGATCGAACGCCTGGAACCTTTGGTAAGTCACAAATTCTTTCTGGTATATCCCATAGTTGCCTCTTACATTGCCACCATCCATACTAATATTATAAATGCGAAAGTGTGTTTGTTTGTTTGTTTGTCCTTCTTTCACGTCGCAACAGAGCGTCGGCATGGCATGATTTTTTGTATGGGGATAGTACGGTGGCTGTAGAGTGACATAGGCTACTTTTTTCCGCGGAAAAACATCTCATTCCAATATTATAAATGCGAAAGTGTGTTTGTTTGTTTGTTTGTTTGTCCTTCTTTCACGTCGCAACAGAGCGTCGGCATGGCTTGATTTTGGTATGGGGATAGTTCGGTGGCTGTAGAGTGACATAGGCTACTTTTTTCAGCGGAAAAACATATCATTCCCTTGGGAAAATCGAATATGTTGCAAAATTACTTCGACGGAAACCTGATATACTTTCGGATATCAGGTTTCCGTCGATGCCCCTCTTGGCTCTTCGGACCATTGTCTGATCCGGAGTGTGGTGCCACTCACGCTCTCTTCGCGGTTGCGTTCTGCAGGTTGCCGCCGTGTTTGGCATTACAGGTCGGCAGATTGGGATGGAATGCGGTCTTTCTTTGCATCCTACCCATGGGGGCGGGTTTGCTTCTCGCCGGATGATCCCAGCGCTGTTGCTGACTCTGTCACCGATGTGGTGCTACAGGAATGGAACTATTTATTCCATCATCTGTGGTACCCATCGGTGGCAGATCACAACTGTTTGGTCGCTCCTGTAAGACTGCATTACGCAGTAAGCAGGAGTGTTATCAGGCCTGGGCTGAGGCTTCGGCGGCTCAGGATGTAAACACCAGCATGCTAAAAAAGTATAACTTCGCCTCAGGTCCTTCAAAGAGTTATTGCCAAGGCAAAGTCAGAGCACATAGGCAGAATTGGCGAGAAACTAGTTCGCCTTCCTTCGGGAACCCGTGCATTCTGGTCTCTCGCCAAGGCTGTCCAAGGAAATTTCTGTAAGCCATCACTACCATCTCTGCACAGGAGGACGACTCACTGGCCCACGACGCAAAGAAAGCCGACCTTTAGGCTCCCTTTTGCGTCAACTCGACTCTTGATGACAGGGAACACTCCGCCGACCATCCCGCAGTGTGAGTGCTCTATGCCTGATGTGCGATTCACACAGTGCTCAGTACGCAAAGCACTCTCTCCTGGACATCCACAAGTCGAGTGGGCCTGATGGAATCCCATAATTGTGCTGAGGACGTGCGCTCAGAGTTGGCACCGGTTCTAACGCGTCTTTTCGGTACTCCTACTCCCTAGGCGTTGTCCCGAATTCATGGAAGACAGCTTTCGTGCACCGATCCTAAAAAGGTAACCGCTCTGATCCGTCCAATTACAGGCCTATCGCCATCACCTCCTTGTTCTCGAAAATAATGGAGTCTATTATTAAATGCCAGCTCATGCGGTACCTTGAGGAGCACCAGCTGATTAGTAACTGCCAGTACGGTTTCCGTCGGGGTCGCTCAGCTGGTAATCTTCTTGTTACTAACACATAGATGGGCGCAGTCGATCGAGTCAAGGGAGGCATTGGCCGTTAGTTTGGACATAGCGAAAGCCTTCGATCGGGTCTGGCACAAAGCGCTTCTTTCGAAGCTTCCTTCATATGGGCTTCCCGAGAAATTGTGCAATTGCATCACCAGTTTTCTGGCTGGTCGGAGCATTAAGGTCGTTGTAGACGGTGCATGCTCCGATTACAAGCCTATTAACGCTGGTGTTCCACAAGGCTGCGTGCTATCACCAACGTTGTTTCTTCTGCATATCAATGATATGTTGCAAGCCAGTAACTTTCATTGCTATGCGGATGACAGCACTGGTGATGCTCTATACACCGGCCGTGCCAATATTTCTCAGGAAAACGTCGCCGAGTACCGGACCAAACTTGTGTCTGAAGTCGAGACTTTGTTGAACAAAGTCTCGGATTGGGAGCGACTAAATCTAGTCCAGCTCAATCCCCAGAAGACACAAGTTTGCGCGTTTACCGCTAAAAGGAACCCTTTGTCGTATCACCTCGGTTTCAATGCACTCCTTGTTGCCTCAGCCAGTATCGGAATCCTCGGCGTTGACTTATCGAGTGACGTGCAGTTTCGTGGTCACTTGGAGAAGGCAAAATTAGCCTCTAAAAGCTTGGCGTGCTCAGTAGAGCTGGGCAGTATTTCATGCCGGCACACCGCCTGCAACTTTACAAGGCGCAGGTTCGGCCTCACATGGAATACTGTTCCCATCTGGGCAGGGCCCCAGTGCCAGCTCCTTCCACTTGACCGCATTCAGCGCAGAGCGGATCGAATCGTCGACGACCGAGTTCTTTCCGATCGGCTTGACTCATCAGCACTGCGTAGAGATGTTGCATCTCTTTGCGTATTTTATCGCATATACCACGGGGAGTGCTCTGAGGAATTGTTCGGACTAATTCCAGCCGCTCAATTTGACCATCGCACATCGCGACAAAACTCGCGATACCATCCATACCATCTGGATGATTGGCGGTCCACCACTGTGCGATTTAGAAGATGTTTTCTTCCTCGCACCAGCGATTTTTCCGGACCGATACGACTTAGGGACCTTCAAGAAAAGAGCCTACTCCTTTTTAAAAGGCCGGCAACGCATCTGCAATTCCCCTGGTGTTGCAGTTGTTCATGGGCGGCGGTAGTCACTTAACATCAGGTGAACCGCAGGCTCGTTTGCCCCCTCTCCTATTAAAAAAAAAAAAAAAAATAATTCAGCTAGGCGCCACCGTGATTCTACAAGACGGACGACGGTACGATGGACGAACACAGAAGGTCAGAATATCTGGATTATTATGTCTTTTTACCAAAATTAAGATAAAAAATGTATGGATCTGTATTTTTCCACGCAGTAAAACGCACGTAAATTGATTCCGCTAGATGTCGTTACTAGGTTTTTAAAACGCGCTAATGAAATGTTTCCTGACATGTACTTAACTCCCGCCGTTGAGCCGCGCGTCAACTTATAGTGCATACGGTACCTATACGCTTAAATTGTTTCTATTTCGTAGCTTATTCGACTACCTGCTTTCGATTTCGGTTGTTTGTTATTTGCTTTGTGATTTGGTTAAGGTTGAATGGATTTATATTGCCTTTCATTTTCGGATTTGTGTATTTTCTTGGATCGGTTTTGTTGATTTGGTTGGTATTCCTTTATACATATTTAGACTCTGGCTTTGATTTTGGATTTTGTTTATTTAGAATCGTGAATTGGTTTTCGTTGTTTTAGGTTGTTTAACAATATTTCAAGGAATATTAAAAGTATAGATAGTGTATACGGTACCTATACACTTACTTCTTTTTTCGTTGGTTATATTTATATTGATTACTGCTTTCGATTTCGGTTTTCTGCGATTTGTTTTGTGATTTGGTTTAAGTTGATTCGATTTTTTTTGGCTATCGTTTTCGGATTCGTGTTGTGTCTTGAATTGGTTTTGTTGTTTTGATTTTAAAAAATATTTAAAAGGAATATTTATTCCTTTTAGATATTTTGGATTTGCTTTTAAAAAAAATATTTAAAAGGAAATTTAATTCCTTTTAGATATTTTAACGTTTTTTTATAAATAGGTTTTTTCTTACTTCATAATGCCTCGCAAACGTAAGTCCAGCCTTTCAAGAGTATCTTCTCAAAGACAAGCGAAAAGATTAGCTCGATCGCTAGAATCTTTAGAAGATGCTGAACTGAGAACTGCTTTTAGACCATCTGAGACACCTTCTCAACGTCAGCAAAGGCGTCTTGAACAGACAGAGCGTCAGGCTGCTTTAAGAGCTTCCGAAACACCTTCTCAAAGTCAGGAAAGGCGTCTTGAACAGGCAGAGCGTCAAGCTACTTTAAGAGCTTCTGAAACACCTTCTCAAATTCAGCGAAGGCGTCTTGAACAGGCAGAGCGTCAAGCTACTTTAAGAGCTACTGAAACACCTGCTCAAAGTCAGCAAAGGCGTCTTGAACAGGCAGAGCGTCAAGCTACTTTAAGAGCTAATGAAACACCTGATCAAAGTCAGCAAAGGCGTCTTGAACAGGCAGAGCGTCAATCTACTTTAAGAGCTACTGAAACACCTGCTCAAAGTCAGCAAAGGCTATTCGAACAAGCGGAACGTCAGGCCGCCTTAAGAGCCGCGGAAACACCTGATGAAACTCAACACAGACTCATTGAGCAAGCTGAACGTCAATCTACTATAAGGGCATCTGAAACACCAGAACAGACACAGGCGCGAAGAGATGCAAATGCACAGCTCCAAGCTGAACGTCGACAAAATTTTCAAAGAAACAATTGGTCGGTTTTTAATGACGCAGCATTCAATTATGATCCGTTGATTGATTATAAAAATCACAGGTTAGTTGTTATCGGACTGATGGACAAGGCGTGTTCATTTTGCAGCGCTTTAAAATGGAAAGATGAGACCGCAGGCATGTGCTGTTCCAATGGCAAAGTGTCTCTTCCGTTACTTGGGGAACCAGAAGAACCTTTGAAAACTGTCTTTTTATATGATGCTAATGAGTCACGGCGCTTTTTAAACAGGATCCGGAAATATAACTCATGCTTTCAAATGACGTCCTTCGGAGTTGACCGGGAAATAATAATGCCGGGAGTTTCGCCTACATTTACGGTGCAAAGGCAAATTTATCATAGAATAGGTTCACTTTTTCCAGCTGAAAACGAATAGCATAAATTTTTACAAGTATATTTTAATGGGATACTCATTCATATATGTCATGGGATACTCATTCCAATCTACCTGTCCGGTAGTTGTGGTATAGTATACGGGTATGCGACCCCGGCTTCCCTAGCTATTACTGTCCTATCCCTTGCCCTCCTGGATGGTAATATCCTACATTTCCTATTTCCCACTCTAACTTACCAATTTTCCTTGTCACACCACCTATCCTTCCCTTTCCCTATTCCTACCCTCTCCGCCAATCCAACGTCTGCCGCGCGGATGGATGCATGGCTAGGGGCAAACCTAGTCGTTAGCGTGCCACACTGCCCTGGGACCGGGCGACCCCAGAATTAGGCCAGCCTTACCTGGCATGCGGGGCTCTGCTGGGGACAAACCTTTCCTCGCTATTCGTGGGAACGCAATGGAGAATAATAAAAATAATTTAATTAACCAAAATGGCGGCGATGTGGTTCGCCACCCATCACGTCTCGTTTCTCGCGGGGCGAAAAGCGGCCCACGGAGAGCCGCTTCGCTACGTTGAATGTAAGAGGAGGAATGGATGGTAAGATAGATGAAGTATGTCAGATGATGGATGAACGATGCATAGATATTTTGTGCGTGAACGAAACCAAGAGGAAAGGATGTGACACCACGTTTCATGGCCCCTACACGGCATACTGGTCGGGAGTCCCCCAAACCAGCCGAGGTAGTCAGGGAGTTGGTGTGATTCTTTCATCTCGAATAGTGAAATGTGTGATGGAGCAGGAATGTGTAAGCCCAAGACTCCTCTGGATTAGGTTAAAAGTCGGACTCACTCGCTTGTTTATCCTTGGGGTCTATGCACCGACGGATCTGCGCGGAGGTGGGTCATTGAAAGCCCAACAAGAGAGAGAATTTTGGGATAGCATGAGAGAGGTCTTGAATAAATGCGGAGAAAATGAACGGATCGTGATGTTAGGGACTTTAATGGGTGGGTTAGAGTAAAGCGTGATGGGTATGAAGGAGTTCTGGGTACGTTTGGGGACGAGAGAGTGAATGACAATGGGAGAAGCCTGCTTGAATTATGCTTGGAATGGAATCTGTGCGTACAACACAATGTTTGACCACAAAAGATCCATTTGTATACAAGAGATGAGGTGAGTCTAGAAGTATGATTGATTTTGTAATTGTGGATGAAAGACTGAGGAAGAAAGTGCTAGACACTGGGCATACCATGGGGTAGGCCTCGACACAGACCACTTCCTGGTTATAGCCCAGATGCGTGGCCTCTTTAAACGGTGGCGACACCGAGGGGCCGAGCCTACGAGTGTTTTGGATAGAGTAAAGTGGAAAATCTACAAGAAAAGAAAAGAAAGACGAGTATGTAGAGAAACTGAAAGAAAGTTTTAAAGGCATAGAAGAGATAGGTGTGATTGAAGATTTGTGGAGACATTTAAGAAAGGGGTCGTGAATGTTGCTATTGAGGTATGTGGGTAGCTAAAAGAAGGAAAGGAAGAAAGGACTTTAATGTGGATGGATAAAGATGTACAAAGGGTTGTGCAAGAAAAGAAGAAAGCGTGGTTGGATTGGTTAGCAACAAAAGCTAACCAAAAAGTTCAAAAGGCAACGGATGACGAGATAAAGGAAGCAAGAACGAAGTATAAAAGATTGAAATCAGCAGCGAAAGAAGTTGTGTCTAGAAAGAAAGAAGAACGAAAGGATGATTTCGATAGGAGGCTCACTGAAGATTTCAGTCAAACATCAAGTTTTTCTGGAAATCCATCAAAACAGCCAGAGGAAAAACTTCTACCTCGGAGCTGAGTACAATCAGGAGTCAAGATGGGAGCATTATAAAAGGAGAAGAATGTGTGTTAAAGAGATGGAAAGAATATTTTGAAAGTTTGTTTGAAAGAGAGAAGTGCAGGTACAGCATCCGGCACCTTCCATGGAAACTAATATAAATGTTGATGAAAGTGAGATAAGCATGGATGAAATAGTGAAAGCGTTGAAAAGTATGAGATTAGGTAAGGCTGCAGGGTATGACAGGATTACCGTCGAGATGCTGAGGGCTGGACAGGCATAGTGGCTAGTCAGCTGTACCGCCTTTTCAATTTGTGCTGGCGAAATGGGCAAGTACCGGGAGACTGGTGCAAAGCCGTAATCGTGCCATTGTATAAGGAAAAGGGTCACGCAGGACTGCATAAATTACCGCGGTATAAGCCTTCTCAGCGTCGTCGGTAAATTGTATGCGAAAGTGTTGATTGAAAGGGTTGTGAATGAAACAGACGAAAAGTATGGGATGCACAAGCAGGATTTAGAAAGGAATGGATGTATGGATCAGGTCTTTTCCTTGCGGTATAGCCGAAAAGTGTTTGGCTAAAACAAGACGGTCTATTGCGCATTCGTGGATCTAGAAAAGGCCTATGATAGAGTAATGAGGAATGAATTGTGGTCAGCACTGTCCGTGAACCGTGTGAGCAGTATCCTCATACGAGCACTGCAATCTCTTTATAGGATTCTAGTGCTTGTGTAAGGATAAACAGGGCATACACTGAATGGTTTAATATCGAAAAGGTGTTAGACAGGGATGTGTAGCGTCACCGTGGTTGTTTAATCTGTTCATGGACAATTGCTTGACAGATTTAAAAGAGAATGAAAGTGGGTTGAGAACGAATGAGTTACTCGTCAAATGTTTTCTCTATGCTGATGACCAAGTACTACTTGCGTCTTCGGCCGAGAGTTACAGGAGATGGTAACTGCTATGAGTGGAGCTTTTGTTAGAGGAATGAAGATGAATGTAAAGGACAAAGTGATGGTGTTTGAAAGAGATGAGGCAGTGACAGACTGCAATATCGTGATTGGAGATGAAAAAATTGAACAGGTGAAGGTTTGTGTATCTGGGTTCAAAGTTTACAAGAGATGGAAAGTGTGAGAGTGATATCGAAAGAAGAGTGAATGCAGGAAACATGGTGAATGGAGCTTTGCACTCCTTTATGAGCAGTCGGAAGTTGTCTAACAAGGCTCGTTTGGCTGTGCATGAGGGGGTGTTGGTTCCGACACTCATGTACGGAAGTGAAAGTTGGGTATGGCAGAAGAAACTTGAAAGCAGAATAAATGCAGTTGAGATGAGAGCGTTACAGTATGATAGGAGTTAAATTGAGTGACAGGATAAAAATAGTGAGATAAGGAAACGTTGTGATTTGAAAGAAGATGTAGTGACAAAAATTGAAAGGTATGCTGAGATGGTTTGGCCATGTCGAGAGAATGAATAAAGAACGATTGACGAAAAAAGTGTATAAGGCAGTGTGAATGAAAGTGTTGGAAGGGTAGACCTGGGAGGACGTTTCTCGACCAAATCAGGGACGTCTTGAAAAAGGCCAGGTCAAGAGTACCCTAAACCGAAGAGCATGTATGAAGGTAATAATGAAAGTGGACGAAGCGAAACAAGTATGTAAGGATCGTAGCAAGTGGAAAGAAGTGGTCTCTGCCTACCCCTACGGGAAAGAGGCGTGATTATATGTATGTATGTATGTATATTTTATGGGTGACGAAGAAATTGAGGTAGACCGTCGCTGCCAATTTATCCAGGGAGTTGAGAGAGACACAGTGTTCAAAATTCAAAGATTCTTGCATGAACGTAACATTTTAGTCAAAACATTTAAAACTGCTTTAGAAAACCTACCTGAAGAGGATTATAAAGTCGTCATTCACGCAGATCGGACCGCTCGAGGAGAGCATGAAAGGCGCTACAATGCACCTTTGATAAACGAAATAGCAGCCGTAATTAGTGGTGATCAATTTTCTTCACGAGACATTGTCTTGCGAGCACGTGATGATACGTTGCAACGGGTAGCCGATACACACAAGTTTTATGACGCTCTGCAATACCCATTGATTTATTGCAAAGGACAAGAGGGTTATCATTTTCAAATTCCACTCATTAACCCGGTCACAAAGACCTACTCGAACAAAAAGTATCATGTATGGATTTTTATGCGTATCATATGATGTTGCAAGAAAATGATTTTAACCTCTTAGCCCGGTGTAGACAATTATTTCATCAATTTTTGGTAGACATGTATGTGAAGGTAAAAAGTGAACGTCTCCGTTATATATCTTTAAATCAAAAAAAGCAGCGCGTTGAGAATTATATACATTTACAAGATGCAGTATCTAGCGACGCCAATGTAAACCCCAGAGATTTAGGTAAAATGGTAATTCTGCCCTCATCATTCGTTAACAGTCCCCGCTACCTACATGAGTACCCACAAGACGCATTCGCCTATGTACGAACTTACGGAAGACCTGATCTTTTTGTTACTTTTACTTGCAATCCCACATGGAAAGAAATAACCGAGGAGCTAATGCCGGGCCAAAAAAGTACTGACAGACACGATTTAGTTGCTAGAGTATTTAGATTAAAAGTACAAAATTAATGTATGTAATTAACAAAGGAAAATTTTCGGAGAGGTGCAGTGCTTCATGTATTCAATTGCATGGCAAAAAGAGGATTACCGCATGCCCACATTCTAATATGGCTTAAAGAGAAGTTGCGGCCCAGCCAAATAGACGACATAACAAGCGCCGAGATTCCGGACCCTGAGCAAGATAAATAATTGTATGATACCATCGTCCGAAATATGATTCACGGTCCATGTGGAGCACGAAATTCAATATCGCCATGTATGAAAGAAGGAAAATGTACAATGAAATTCCCTAAACAGCTATTAAAAGAAACAGTGCACAATGACAATGGCTACCCTTTATAAAGACGCAGAGCTCTCGAAGATGGTGGCAGGAAAGTTACAATCAAATCTCGCTCTGGAGCGTTCGAAACCTTAGATAACAGCTGGATTGTCCCGTATTCGCCCATTCTATGTAAAATGTTTAATACCCACATTAATGTGTCCGCGCAATCAATTATATCTGTAAGTACATAAATAAAGGAAGCGACCAAGCAATATTTAATCTTAGGAGTGAAGGTGAGGCAAAACCCGTTAATGAAGTACAGACCTTTCAAGCAGGGCGTTATGTCAGCAGTAACGAAGCAGCGTGGCGTCTCCTTGGCTTCCCTTTACACGAAAGGCACCCAACAGTTACTCACCTTGCTGTGCACTTAGAAAATGGAGAGCGTATATTTCACCGAAAGAAATTTCCAAGAAAGAATTGCATCACCGCCAAAACTACACTAACAGCCTCTTTCAACTTTGTCAAACCGACCCCTTTGCAAAAACGTTGTTATATTCTGAAGTCCCCGCTATTATACTTGGAACACATCTAGAAGGAGTGGAAACGCCGTATTCAAGGCGCGCCTGTTGCAAATTGGCCCGGTGTAAAGTCATCAGATGCCCTTGGTCGTGTGTATACCGTCCATGTAACTAATTTTGAATGTTTCTGTTTACGATTGCTGCTGCACCATGTTCGGGATCCTACAGGATATAAAGACCTTAAAACTGTCAACGGTCAGGAATGCGCAACTTGTAGAGAAGCATGTGAAGCTCTGCATTTTTTAGAAAACGATAATCACTGGGATGAAATCATGGAGGAAGCTGTGCAGTGCCAGTCACCAGCCAAAATTAGGGATCTTTATGCAACTCTCATATCATCTTGCGGGCTATCTAATGCACATAAATTGTGGGACAAATATAAAGATGGCGGAAAGATATTTTGCGAAGGTTACAGCAGACACACGCGAACATGACATACAATGAACACATTTATAATGAAGCACTTGGAAAAATTGAAGATAAAGTAATGGCAATGGTAAGCAAAAAATTAAGCGACTTTGAAATGATAAGCCCTCAGCGAACAACCGAAAATGAACTAAGTGATGAAATTATGCGTGAAACAAACTGCGATATACCAGCTTTGCAGCAGCAAGTTGCCAATTTGCCCTTGCTTTGAACAAAAACGAGTTTTGACAAAGTATTAGGACAAATTGAATCTGGAAATGGTGCACTTTTCTTTTTAGATGCCCCTGGAGGAACTGGGAAGACATTTTTGTTAAATTTATTATTGCGCAAGTACGGAAAGATAAAAACATTGCTGTGGCCGTAGCTTTCTCCGATATAGCCACCACGTAGCTAAGCGGGAGCCGCACTGCACATTCTGTTTTAAAACTCCCTCTAAATCTAGTCCAGGAAGAATCGCCGATCTGCAACTTTAGCAAAAATAGTGCACGAGGTATAATGCTACGACAATGCAAACTTTTAGTGTGGGACGAAAGTACAATGTCGCATAAAAAGTCTGTAGAAGCACTAAATCGAACGCTCCAGGATTTGCGCAGCAATACCGATGTAATGGGAGGAATGGTGGTTTTACTGGCTGGTGACTTTCATAAACTTTACCTGTCATTCAAAAGGCACACCTGCAGATGAAATTAAAGCATGCCTCAAGTCGTCTATTTTATGGAACAAGGTGACAAAAATCAGTTTAACTACGAATATGAGAGTGCATTTGTATAATGATATCAATGCTGGAAACTATGCTGACACACTATTAAAAATTGGCAATGGCGATTTTTGTAATTTAGTACAGAGTCATTCCGAATTAATTGCGAGTGTTTATTCAGATTTAACGAACAACATGCATGAAGACAAATGGTTATGTGAAAGGGCGATTCTTGCACCAAAAAATGAGAGTGTTAACAAAATAAATTCAGATATATTAAGCGAAGTAGCAGGAAAAATAACAGAGTATTTGTCAGTAGACACAGTTATGGACACAGAACAGAGCACTTCATATCCCGTAGAGTTTCTAAATTCTCTAGAGTTGTCAGGTGCCCTCACATAAGCTTCAATTAAAATTAGGCGTCCCAGTCATGCTAATGTGAAATTTAGATGCTCCTCGGTTATGTAACGGGACAAGGCTGCGTGTGACACATCTTGGACGGAACATAATCGGTGCTACAATTTTGACAAGCGTAGGAAAATGTGAAAATGTTATTATACCACGGATCCCTATAATTCTCACAGATCTTCCTTTTCAATTCAAAAGGTTGCAGTTCCCTATTAAGCTCAGTTTTGCAATGACAATTAATAAAGGGGTAGCGGGGGTCAACTTAGAAAAACCGTGCTTCTCTCATGGTCAGCTGTATGTAGCATGTTCGCGTGTATCAAATGCCCAGAATCTCCACATTCTTTCCCCGAATGGAAAAACATATAACATTGTGTACAGTAGCGTCTTAAAATAGTGTTCAGTTAGTTTTTCCAAAATTCCCACAATCAATTAATCAGAATTCTACAGATCTTCCTTTTCAATTCAAAATTTTCTATTTAGCCCAGTTTCTTTTCAATTCCAAATGCTGCACCTCTGACGGACCTATTAAGCTCAGTTTCCTTTCAACTCAAAAGGCTGCATCTCTGACGGATCTTTTATTTGGCTCAGTTTACTTTCAATTCAGAAAACTGCATCTCTGACGAATCAATTTAGCTCAGTTTCTTTTCAAAAGTCTGCATCCCTGACGGATAATAATGCTCAGTTTCCTTTAATTAAAAAAATATCCCATTTCCATTTGGAATAAACAGGCTATTTTCATGCTTTCCTATACGCTGCGTTTCAAAACATTTAAATAGGCTGACGAATCAATTTTGCTCAGTTTCCTTTTAATGGCTGCATCTCTGACAAATCTATAAAACTCAGTTTTCTTTCAATTCAAAAAGCAATGGATAGTTCATTTCCCAGTGACCATGCGGGCGAAGCCGCGGGTAACAGCTAGTACTTCATATGAATGTAAATATCTATATATTAATACTCCTTTTTAAGCATGTTGCATAGATGAGTGAGAGATTTGGCATAATTAAAGTTTATATGGAGAACGAGTGTAGAAAGCTAAAAATTATATATAATTAATATGTGTAACAAATACGTGAAATAAAATAAAATAAAACATTCATTGTTTACGTTTATACTGCCAATGTCAAAACATAGACTTAATCTCAAGGTTCCTTCGTGATTATATTCTCTTTGGTTCCTTCTGCTTCCATCGCTTCAATTTACGCCATCTATGTGTCAAACATAGACTAATCTGTTTCCGTGGTCAAATAGTCGCACAGAGCAAAGAGTATGTAAGCACCTACGTTTAAGTACCGAGTAGTGATTGATTGTCGTCAAAAATTTTACAATGTTGCCCACAAATAATTACTGAATGAGTTGTAAATTTTGTGTGATTTTAAATGTTCCATTTTTTAATAGTCTGTAGATTGTATGTCAAGCACTGACCTCTGTATATACAAGTATATGGAGGTCATTGATATAAAGGCAAAAAGCATTTATTTTATATTTTGTAAATTAGATATCTGTGTTTTATTTATTAACTAGCTTTTGCCCGCGACTTCATCCGCGTGGAGTTCGGTTATATCGTGCCCATGTGTGAAAAAGAGTCTGCTGGTACAAGCCACAATTATAACTGGATGTCGCGGGCAATAGCTAGTAAACTACAAAACTTCTTTATACACCACATTTTTTGCTAATCTATTACTGTGTGCCAAAATTATCAGACTACAGGGCGAGCTTACGTGTGAGCAAGCCACATAGAATTGCCCGTGTGAAAAACAATTCTCTCTCAAGTCTATACCCGCAAATTTTAATGTCTGCCCTTGTGATTTGTTTATGGTCATTACAAAGCAGACTTTGAGGGGAAACTGCATTCGTTTGAATTCAAAGGGAAGATCATTAGGGATCAAGGGAATTCTTGGTACAAATACAGGTTCCCCTTGCGCACATCCAGTTATAATTGTGGCTTCCACTACATTGCGATGTAACGCTTTTACTTTTAGTCTGGTTCCGTTGCCCAGTTGAGGAGGTTTTAAATTTCGAAAAACCATAACAGGAGTGCCCACGCGCAGAATAAGCTTATGATGTGAAAGACCAGATAGTTTGAGTGAATTGAGAAATTCGACAGGGTAGTTAATTGCGTCATCTGTGTTGACCACAGAGTCTATTGACGTGTACACCATTTCTTCCCCCTCAAAAGACATTAACAGTATATCGTTAATTGCCGCTGCTTAATCGTTTTCCGGGGTTAGTATGGCACGTTCACACAACCATTCCATTGGCTTATCGTGGATATGAGCAATATCTGGGTAAATTTTGGAAATTAACTCCTGTAACGTAAATACAACTGTGCACAAATTATCAGGGATGGTTATCATTCCGTCATTTATCGGGTAATCACCGTTGCTGATTTCAAGTAGGAGATTCGCAAATCCACCAGCAGACTCTTTTTCTCCTAAGGGTACACTGCATATTTTTCGAGAGCTTGAGGATTTTAATTAGAGGCCATAAAGTGGATCTCTTAAGACACGCCTTAACTTCATCTGCTCTAGTTCCTTTTGGCACTACTGGTAGAGTCTGTCTAAAATCTCCAGCCAACAAAACCGTTACACCACCCATTAACTTTTTATTTCCTCTTATATCTTGTGGAGTTCTATTTAAAGCCTCTACGCCACCCTTATGAGCCATCGTTATTTCATCCCACACTATCAATTTCGTATGTTTTAATACCTCAGCAAATTTACTTTGTTTTGATATATTATAAATGGGAGTATCAGCTGTTGTTAAATTGAGTGGTAACTTGAAGGTAGCATGAGCAGTTCGTCCACCCTCAAGCAGTGTAGCTGCGATTCCAGAAGATGCCACAGCCAAATCAATTCCAGGAGTACTTCCAACTTTTGCTAATAGCAAATTTATGAGGAATGTTTTTCCTGTTCCACCGGGAGCATCTAAAAAGAATATTCCACCCTCATTTGATTCAATTTTTGGTGTAAATTTGATTGTAAACTGTGTTTTGTTCGTCATTCAGTGATCGTTCATTATTTTTAACTGTGTTTTCTAATGATGCTAAGTCGTAACTTGTCTCTTTAAGAAACTCTCTATTTTCAAATTGTTGTTCTTTGCTTGGCTGTAAATTTCACAGTACGCGAACAACCCGTGTTCAATCTCCGCCGGCACCAATGAAATTGTTAATTTCATTTTTAAGTGCTGATTTACGTGCTCGGCGGTGAAGGAAAACATCATGAGGAAACCTGCACATGTCTGAAAAATAAGAAAAAAATATTTCGTAGACATGATATGAAGTTCGCCAACACGCATTTGGGCAGAGCGGCGGACATTTCCTTGCCCTAAAACACTCTCAGTAATAAGAGGAGGCATGTGCCCAACAGTGGGACATATATAGGCTGTAATTTAAGTCTGTAACTTAAGTCTGTAACTTTTCATGAACAATACTCTAAGGGAGTAAGATAATAAAACTGAATGTAATGGTATTATTAATGACAGACAGACAGATTCAGAAATATATAAGTGTGTATGATCGACTTGGCACTGACTCCTTTGTTGTAAATGTTAAGCCAACGTGTAGGGAAGAATCAATATTAAAAAAGGCTTTTATTTTCAGTAGACACGAAAATGACATAAACATACTTGGCACATTTTTTCTCACGTCCATAAAACTGTTACAGCCCCGCGAAACAAATGTGTACGGGATATAAAATGAGTTTCTAAAAGTTAATTCTCGCATTATTTCAAAACAAGAGCGAAGTTCTTCCACAAAATATCGAGATGCTAATGCGAAATTTTTTTCCTGTTATGCCTAACTTTCTTGATTTATTATTATTATATCCTTACTTTAGGTGTGACTCATTTCCATAAAATTTAATGAATTTGTGTTAAAGAGATTTCGAAAAAAATTCACTATTAAAACAATACTAGCCTAATTTTTTTTTTTATAAAACTGAAGTGACAAACGAACTTACAGTCGACCTGATGGTAAGTGACAACTGCAGTCAAATTCAAACAAAGAAGGCTACAGATGCGTTGTCACCTCCGAGGATTAAGGTGGCAGAAATTGGAAAGAGGGTGGTATCTCAGTCGGACTCCTAGGCATAAAAGGAGTCCTATAACCTAGCAATAGTTAATACTTGTGTGCAACAACACTGAAATTAGAGATGGGTAATATCAGATTTTTACGACAGCGGTTGTTCATACGGCATATTCGATAGATTTTTCATAAATGTCGATATCAGTTTCCAGATGTCGATGTCGATGAGTTGTTCGCTTCATATCATTCTCACGGCGGGATTTTGTGAAGTTGAAAAGAGAGGAGGCAACTGTTACTTTAGAAGTTTGGATTTTAGATAAATGCAACATCTAGATATCTGTTTATAAAGATTTCGGTGTTCTGTTGGTTTGGTGAATCTGTACGAGAATCGAGAATGAAATCAAGATTTCTTAGTAGGTTAGATGTGGTGAAAACAGTTGACTGTAAATATCAAATCCATTTCATCCGATGTGTAACGATTATATATAATTTGATGCATTCGACTCATGCCTTATATAAATAATAAATAAAATAAAATATGTCTATGAAAAAAGGACTTTCGCGTTAACAAAATATATTTAGTGTTACGTTAGTGCTATTGTTCATTAATGTTCCATGTGTTGTGGTGAATTAGGTAATTGGACCTCATTGCAGTAAGCACTATAGCGCTAATTTTCAGCAGGCCCGAGAGACGAGGGACTTATGAACGACTGCATGAGTCAAAAAATTATTATTTATATTTACCATTTTTTACATTTTATTCTAGAGCATAGCATTTAAAATATCTCCGTGCTTTCTACATATACAAATACATCTACTTTTAAGGTTGGGAAATCCGGTGAAATAGAAAAGCAAAATCTTCAAAATGAATTCTTATTAAAATGATTTTAACTTCCCCTTATAACTTTAAGCTCAACCCTGTCATACGTTGAGAGAAGTGAAATGAAGTTATCTTTATTTGAATAAATGAAGTCGCGAAGAGATGGAAGCGAACGAAGCGTGTATTTTACAAATTTATTTTGCATTTCCAACGCGTTCCATATATTGCTTCTGACGGTGGTGCATTTTTAAGAGATTATATTCAGATACAATAAAAGTAAGTCTTGCGAATTTTTGCAACTGGAACTCACCATAGTACCATTACTTATGTTATTGATAAATCTATACATATAATTAAAATTGAAGTGTCTGTCCGTAATATCGAAATAAATGACTTTTATTGAACTAAGGGGTTATTTGCATGGCATTAAGGCATAAACAAACATCATTAAAATGTTTGTCTGTCTTTCTGTCCGTCCGTCTGTCTGTCTGCCCGGGCTAATCTTCGGAATGGCTGAACCGATTGTAGAGAAACTTTACGAACAGTTAACGAGCAATGCCAGGAAGGATCTAGGCTACATTTTATTAAAAATATATTTGATAATTATCTTAAATCCAACTGACACCACATTGTTGACCTACCCAGGCGAAGCCGATGCGTGATCTATCTATCGCTATTAAGTAAAAAAAATGTGTATAATGTTGCCGAATTCGTTATGAGAATATCCGTCAGTAGAACTAAATTAGCTGAGATTGTCCAACGGATCAAAAAGCTGACGTAGAAATGGGACGACCACGTATCTCGAAGAACTGACAATCGATGGGAAAGAAAGTTTATAGAGTGGCAGCCTAGTACTGGTAAGCGAAGTGAAGGGCGGCCCCCACCAAATGGAGTAACGCCCTGTTAAGAGATTGAGTTATCGATGTTAATGACTTAGAACTATACTTGGTATGCCTCCCAAAAAGAAGGCTCACAGCCTTCCTTTTGGGAGGCTAATGTAGTTACCTAACTTAAGTAAATGGACATGTGTAGCTGTAATGATGAAGATGATAAACGTTGACTAATTCAACAAGAAGACAACATAATTATTAATCCGTGACCTTAAATAACCTTTATTATTGTGACACTATTTTAGTTTTTTTTTACTTATTATAAGGCAGTGCTTGACTACAATCCCACCTGATGGTAAATAGTGATGCACCGCTAGACGGTAAATTGCACTGTCTTAGTGTAACAAAAGCCTATTCACTCTTGCCTTGAAGACGCTCAGATTGTAATCGGATGGTAAGACGAACGCCGGCAGAATATTCCACTCCTTTGCTGAAAAACAAAGCAAACCATTTGGTTCAAATGTGTGGAATATTGACGACAACGGAGTGAAGACCTGCCGACCGCCCAGTTGTCCCATGGTGGAAAGGGCAGGTAGCAATTTAGGCATGTAATTTATTTCATTTACATAGACCAAAAAAACAAAAACATTTAGTCTAGCTCTTGACAGACAGCTTTACTATCGCATTAACAAGTGCCTCACAATCTGTACAATTCAAAATTATCATAGCAATTGGTTTGGGTTTAAGATCTCTAATGCTTGAGACAGTAGAATATTCAAAAGAATGAATTTTTCTTTGCATAATATCTTTCGTACATTTTAAACAACGAAATAATATATAAAGCAAAATATAAATAAAAAATGTTTTTTAGACAAAGAATTAAACTTAATATAAACACTTACGTCTCTTACCCAGTAAGATTAGCACAGACTGCGGACTTCTTTAAGAAGTGATGATCTTAAATTAATGAGCTCTTCCGGGTCGATGGTACAAATGGGCGTGCTTCAAGGCTCAATTTTCAGTCCCTTTCTGTTTCTTGTATACCTGTGTTTTTTGAAAAAAATATTCTTGATCAAATGTTAAATTTACTTCATAAAAATCAATTCAGTTTCACAAGGGGTCGCTCGACAACTGATGTTGGTGATGAGCTGATTAATTATATTTTCAATGCATGGGAGAATTCACAGGATGCTTTGGGTATATTCTGTGACCTATCCAAAGCCTTCGATTGTGTTCACCATTAAACATTAATCAGGAAACTACAACACTACGGTGTAAGAAAAAATGCCCTTAAATTAATTGTTTCATATTTAAGTAACAGAACGCAAAATATTGTCATTAATAGTATGAGCTCTTCCGGATCGATAGTACAAATGGGCGTGCCTCAAGGCTCAATTCTCGGCCCCTTTCTGTTTCTTGTATATATTAATGACTTACCTTACATAGTAGGTGATAACTATGATATAATATTATTTGCTGATGACACGTATTTAATCTTCAAATTAAGACGACAATTACTAAAATATGACGAAGTTAATAATTTTTTTTTTTTTTTTTTTTATAGGATAGGGTGACAAACGAGCACACAGTCCACCTGATGGTAAGTGGTTGCTGCGACCCATGACATCTACACCTATCTTCAATAAAGAATCAAAATGCAGATGCGTTGTCACCCGTGAGGACTAAGATGGAATGCCTCTTTTCAGTAAAGGGTCTCCGGTTCTCTACTCACCATACGAAACACAGCAGTGTTAATCTGCTATTTTACGCTGGTATTCTGTGAGAGCGTGGTCCTTCTGGTCGAGCCGACCCATTCGTGCTACAACTATACTACTAATATAGCTGCAGCATGGCTCTACCACGTAAAAATGCTATATCTAAACTAGTAAATTGGTTTAATGTTAATAATTTACATTTCAATGGCACTAAAACGAAATGTATGAAATTCATGACTCCAAATGTCTAAGAATTAAATACTAATGTAATTTTAAACGGGGAGAAACTGAGTCTTGTAGATACCACCATTTTTCTTGGAATCACACCAGACGCGAAGCTTCAATGGAGCCCCCATATATCAAAACTAGCAAGCAGACTTAGTTCTGCAACATATGCTGTAAAAGTTATTAGAAATATTACTAGTGTTGAAACAGCTAGACTAGTTTACTTTAGCTATTTCCACAGCATAATTTCGTATGCTATTTTGCTATGGGGACACGCAGCTGACATTGAAACTATATTTGTTTTACAGAAGAGGGCCATTAGAGCAATTTATGATTTAAAGCCTAAAGAGTTGCTGCGACAAAAATTTAAGGAATAATTAATATATTAACTTTGGCTTCTCAATACATTTATGAAATGTAATGTACGTACACAAAAATAAAAGTAATTTTACAAAAATAAGTGATATTCATTCTGTAAATACTAGGAACAGGCACAAGTTAGTAGTACCAGTTACTCGACTCCATCGAGTCAGTAATTCATTCTTGGGGCGATGTATATGCTTTTACAACAAAATTCCAGAAAATATACAAAATTTGACCTGCTCAAAGTTCAAAAACTTTATTAAACTAAGTTTGTATAAAAAGGGTTATTATAATATTAAGGAATTTATGGATGATAATAACCCCTGGGAATGAGGTGATCGCTACCAAGCTATTTCTAATTTGTTGTGTTGTTGATTGTGTAACATACATGATTGTAAGCAGTTATTTAAAAAAAAAGTCCCGCTGGGCTTCTTGCTGGTTCTTCCCTAAAGAGAGGTTTTTTTTCGAACCAGTGGTAATTAAACAAAAGAGTGACTGTATATAAGTATTATTTATAATCTATATTGAATAAAAAAGTTTCTGTTTTTATTTTTGCCACGAACCTGACACAGCTCTATAGCTTCTTTCACATCTATAATTGTGTGTTTGTGTTGTTCGGTTGTGTGTATATTTTGGTAGGACTTGGGTATGTCATGCTCGCTTAAAGGTATCTTTTATTTGTATCTGCTTGTGGCGGCGTCTTGTGGCGGGTCGTCTACTTTCCTTTAAAGTGGTTGAGGAGGGCGATGGATGCCACATGTGTGTTTGTAAACAGGTGATGCTTGTAGGGGCTGGTCTACTCGGGTTTGCTATACGCTGATAAGCTTCAAATTTTTATATTTGTAATTTGTATACACACTTGTATTTATTTCACAATATTTATTTAAGTTATTAATTTACTAACTATCAGAACCGACTGGTTTCAACTCACAGCATCATCAGAAGTGATGTGATTCATCATCATCATCATTACAGCCCATCACAAGTCCACTGCTGAACATAGGCCTCCCCCAAGGAATGCCACAAAGCACAACAAATGCAAGTATAAATTATATTATCCAATTTTTTTATCGTTTTTTATCGTTCGTTCGTCAAACATTAAAATGACAATCAATCAATTTTTGAAGCACTTCCTGACAGTCGGTTGAGTCATTGAGCTGAAATTTGGCATACTTATGCCACTTCGATGCCATTGCAATATGGTATCAAAGAGCTGATATGAAATTTGAAAGCTTGTTTTTATAAATATATTTTCTATTTCATCATCATCATCATTACAACGCTTCACAAGTCCACTGCTGAACATAGGCTAAGGAATGTCACAAAGCACGTTCCCGAGCCACCTGCATCCATTGACTTCCTACATGTTTTACCAGGTCGTCACTCCATCTAGTGGGGGGACGCCCTACACTCCGCCTGCCGGTACGAGGCTGCCACTCGAGAACCTTTCTTCCCCATCGGTAGTCCGTTCTTCGAGCTATATGGCCGGCCCATGGCCACTGCAGCTTACTAATCCTTTGGGGTATGTCGGTTACTCTGGTTTTACAGCGGATATCCTCGTTTTTAAGTCTATCACGCAGAGAAACGCTAAGCATAGCCCTCTCCATAGCTAGCTGAGCAACTTTGAGCTTCCTCATACGGCCAGAAGTAAAGGACCACATCTCAGATTCAGGCAAACATGCAATGATTGTACAAACTCGTTTCCAAGTTTTGAGGTATGCCTCATGAGAAGATGTGTCGTAATATCCCGAATGCTGCCCAGCCGAGTCAAATCCGTCGAATGACCTCTCGGTTGAAGTTGGACTTACGCAGTCGGACTATTTGTCCCAGGTAAACATATTCGTCAACAACTTCGAGCTTAGTGCTCCCAACAACTACCCGTATAGGTGTGACATGAACGTTAAACACGATTTTTGTTTTGTCCATGTTCATCTTAAGAACTTTTTTGTTGGGAGACACTATGGAGTACATTGAGCATAGGGTAAGGTCCTTCAGCGATTCTGCCATAAGGACTATAACGTCGGCAAATCGAAGGTGAATAATGTACTCCCTGTTGACGTTAATACCGTATAATTTCCAGTCCATAGCTTGAAAACGTCTTTCAATGCAGCGATGAAGAGTTTCGGGGATGTAACGTTACCCTGTCTTACAACTCTCTGCAGTTGGATAGGTTTCGTACTCTGGTTCTGTACTCGGATAGCCATCGTAGCCCTACTGTACAAACACTTCAGCACTTCCATATACCGACAATCCACTTGGCACCGCTGAAGGGACTATAGCACTGCCCAAATTTCAACGGAATCAAAGGCTTTCTCATAGGCCACATACGAGAGACAAAGTGGCAGATTGTAAGCCTTTTTGGAAACTGGCTTGTTCGGGAGGGAGGCTGAAAGTCGTCGAGGCTGCGTGCGAGACGATTCGTAATGATATGTCATTCATATCATTCACTTCATTGCAATTTTTTAGGCACTATAGACGATTTTATAACTCGAGCTGAAAGTTTTCGGGGCTTTGGATTAGAGCACGAGGGGACGGAATGTTGACTCCATTAGACGAGACCTCTCCAACTTAACGTTTAGGCTCAGTGTGCCTCTCACCATTCTGTGATCGCTGCCAATTTTCACCCTCGCGATCACTGAGACATCACTGAACATTTGTCGTTTGGTGGTCATAATGAAGTCAATCTCATTTTCTGTCGAACCGTCGGGGCTCGACCTGGTCCACTTTCTGTGGGGAGCTTTTGGAAGAAAAAGTTCATCATACAGAGTCCCTCTTTCTCCATAAAGTCGGCCAGCTGCTGGCCCCTTGGGTGCCGTTGCCCTATTCCGAATTTCCCTACTTTCAGCTCACCTTTCTATTTTGTGCCTAGTTTTGCGTTAAAGTCTCCCATTAACACCGTATAGTGGGTTTTGGAGAAATGCATGGCTTTAGAGATATCCTCATACATTTCCTCCACCTCCTCATCGGGATGTGCCAAGTTTGGTGCGTAAACCTGTATAACCTTCAGTGAATACCGGTTGGTTGGTGAAAGGTTCTGTGTAAAAGTACGCAACTCGCGTCGACACACTCCCAATCCTTACAACTTTGTAAACGAGAGACTTGTGGACGATAAATCCGACACCTCCTTGAGACAGATTGCCCTCCCGGTTATAAAACAAGTTGCCGGATTCGAGGATTACCATGTCCTCCCCCTCTCTTCGGACTTCGGATAAGCCTATAATATTCCAGCGCAACTTGTCTATCACTTCTTCCAGCCCAGTATCTTCTCGTCAGTCCTCAGGGTGCGTGCGTTCTATGTTGCCAGGTCTAGCACCCACTGCCCCGCCGTTACCATGGTCGCCACCGTAGCCAGGAATAGCCGGCCGTGGGGGCCGTTTATTCGTATCGTTACTTATGCTCCCCCCCCCCATATATTTCCATAGTTGCCACGATTGGCGAGCGGGTTGGCAACCGCAGTTTTTTATTGCTTTTTGCTGTTATCAGAAAGATGCTGCTGCCCATCTGCTGCTTCAGTTTCCCTCTGTCGGCTCTTACGACACCCACGGGAAGATATGGGGTAGAGGTTATTGCTACCAGCCACTACATTTTAAATTTATTTAAGTTTATTTCGTATCTTTATAAATATATAATTCCTCTGTCCGTGTGAATGTGGCTGAACTCCTCCTAAACGGCTGGATCGATTTTGATGAAATTTTATATATTTGATTAAGTTGATTCGAGAATGGTTTAGATTCACATTGGACCCGGTAGGTGACGCTGTTGTCGAGATGAAGAAATCACCCGCGCAAAACCGGGGCGGATCGCTAGTTATATATTATACAATTCCTCTGTACGTGTGATTGTCCTCCTAAACGGCTCGACCGATTTTGATGAATTTTTTTGTTTGTGTTTGAGTGGATCCCTGCATGGTTTAGATTCACAATTGAACCTTGGTACAAAAGAGTAGATTAATAGAGTAGTAGTAGATTAGTAGATGCATCTGTTGTCAAGATCCAGAAATTGTCCCCTTTCCGTCTTCAAGTCCGTGCGAAGCCAAAAAAGAAACAAGCGGGGCGGATCGCTAGTTTATTATAAAAGTAGAGGTAGGCACATATTATAACATTCGAAATGTACAACGCCATAGATGTACACAAAAGAAAAGTAATGTACTTTACAAACACAATTGACCTTATTAAAAACAGTAGTAAGTAGGGTTTCTATATTTAAAAACGCTTCGTTTTCTTTAACGAGCCGTTTTGTAGTAAATGAAGTAACATGAAAATGTTTAAACTTTTTTCATTTTAAGTCATCCTAAGTTGCTGATTGAATAGTTTGTAATATCAACTTTTTAGCACCTCGTATGTAACAAAACGGTTCGTTACGGAGAACGAAAAGTTTCTTGAATATAGGGATCGGCATTAGTCGAATTTCGAGTACAGGCGATACAAGTGTATATAACACGATGTCTTTGAGATTAATTTTTCTTTTAGCTGCTTATTTGTCAACTAAACTTTGCAAGATGAAAAGATGTGTGAATAGACTTTTACGGCGGTTTCATATGAATTTCAACTAGATTCACTTATATTTTATGTTCAGCGCACGAGTTGCAACACGAACGGGCTGGTTCTACCCGGGTATGGCCACGGCCAGAGTATACCAACGTTAAATAGCAGCATAACGCTGCTGTTGTGTTGCTTATAGTGAGAGAGGAGAAATTCTGGTAAATTTTTTTTTCAAAAAAAAATTCACCAGCATCTTATACAAAGTTTCATCCGTCTGAATCAATTATTTCAGTCCTCTTGAGACACTTCTTTTACGGCCTAATCGAAGCTGTTAGCGCATCTTTTGAGAAGTGTATCCCTTTCAGCTAATTTCTTATTTTAAGGAACAAAAAGATGTTCCACTTTGTCAAATCAGGGCTGTAAAGAGAGTGACCCAAAACTCAACCATGCTGCAGCTATATTATGGTTGTAGCACGGACAGGGGAAATAGAATAGAATAATTTTTATTCAATATAGATTATTACATAATACTTATTGAAAGTCATTTTTTATTTACCACTGGTTTGGAAAATACTTCTGTCATGGGAAAAACCAGCAAGAAACCCAGCGGGACTTTTTTTTTTAAACTTATTTCGCTTTACAATAATTTTGTTTGTAAAACATTTTAACTTGTTTATTGACAAATTTTGTACATTTTCAGGGATTTGGTTGTGAAAGTTTATACATTGTCCCATAAATGAATTACTAATTCTGTGGAGTCTAGTAACTGGTATTAAAAGCTTATGTTTGTTCCTAGTGTTTAAAGTATGAACATCTTTATTCTTATTAAAGCTATTTATGTTTTTATGTACATACATTACATTTTCATAAATATATTGCGATAACAAAGTTAATGTGTTTATTTCTTTAAAATTTTCTGTAAGGGACTAATTAAAATTTAAGTTATAAATCGCTCTCTTTTGCAAAACAAATATGGTTTCGATATCAGTCGCATTGCCCCATAGCAAAATTCCATAAGACATCACGCTATGAAAGTAACTAAAATAAACTAATCTAGCTGTCTCAACATTGGTGTCTTCTAGACTTCTAATCTTTCTTACAACATATGCTGCAGAACTAAGTCTGCCTGCTAATTTAGATATATGGGGGCCCCATTGAAGCTTCGCGTTAATAGTAATACCAAGAAAAACAGTGGTATCCACAATACTCAACTCTTCCTCATTTAAGAGCAAATTGGTATTTGAATGTTTAACATTAGGTATTGTTAGTTTAATACATTGTCTTATTGCCGTAAATTGTTGGCGTTAAACCAATGTACTAATTTCGATAGAGCATTATTTACATTGTCAAAATTAATTTACTTATTACGAAACATAAGCTTAAATTCACGAACTCCACTTTAAACTATATTTCTTGATATGAGCAAAGCTTTTGACTTCGTGTCACACAGTCTTCTACTAGATAAATTAGAAAGGTATGGAATAAGAGGAACACCCCAAAACTGGATTGAGAGTTATCATAAAAGTCGTAAGCAGTGTGTTGAAATTACAAAAGTCATAAAGAATATAAAGATATCAAAACGCTCCCAATATCTTACAAACAGTTTTGGTGTTCCACAAGGCAGTGTACTGGGACCTTTGCTATTCTTAATATACATCAACGATCTTTCTGACTTTACTACAAGCAAATGCATTTTATTCGCTGATGATACTACTCTTATAGTTAAAGGTAATAACAGATCTGCACTTGAAATCGCAGCTAGTGGTGCTCTAAATGAGGTCATACAATGGATGAATATAAATAATTTAGATATAAATATAAGTAAGACGAAATTTATTGAATATAAAACCCTCAAAAACATTTCAAATGACATTAAACTCACATATAACAACTCGATGATTGAAGAAGTCGCTTCCACAAGATTTCTAGGAATAATATTTGATAAATTTTGTAGTTGGTAGCCTCATATATAAAGCCTATGTACTAAAATAGATCGTTTCGTTTTTACATTGCATAGACTGAGAAATATTGTATCAGAAAGAGCTGCACTGATGGCATATCATGGATACATCTCATCCATACTACGATATGGTGTTCTACTCTGGGGGTATTCGGTGGATTCGGATAAAGCATTTAAAGCACAAACACGCTGCATAAGAGCTCTTTGTGGTGTTGGTCCTTTAGTGTGTTGCAAACCTTTGTTCAAAACTAAAAAGATCCTGCCTTTGCCTTCATTATACATATTTGAAATGTGCATGTTTGTTCATAAGCATCCTCATTTATTTCAACGTAAGTGTGAAGTGAGTGAAAGTAAGGGTTGATACAAGAATAGGTTATATGCACCAGCAAATCATCTGAACGTTACAAAAAGGAATGCATCTGCAACGTAATAAAAATTTATAATAAATTACCTGATAATTCAAAACGTAAAAGTTTATTTATTAAGAAATCCGTTTTGGCATTGTTACTCACTAAATGTAATTATTCTGTAGAAGAGTTCTTAAACGGCAACGACCTACATGCGAGTAATAATGAATGATATTTTGAGAATATAATTAATTACACGTCAGCTTCTAATGTTTAAAGAAATAATGTTTTTGAGATTATTTTATAAAAAAATTGACTTATTTAATTAATTAATAAATTTGATGTAAAAATAGAAAGAAATTAATGACAATTGGATATGTAACATTTATAATTGACATTATATAATTATTGACATAAGAATATTAATTAATATTTGACATTGAACTATAATAATAATCTTACTTGATATAATAATACTTACTTATACATTATCTTATTAGAATTTTTCTGAAACTGTAGCATAATAAATTAATTATCAAATCAACTGAATAATATTAAATTATTTATATGTTGTTAAATTCGATAAGTGTTGTTGTTTAGGTTACTTGACCATTAATGTTTGCACACCACTAAGGTAGAGAATATGTAGAACGAATTATACTCAAACACCATTGTACAACCATATTTTTGCAAATAAATATTATATTATTATTACATTATCACATATTTTGTCACAAAATTATAATATTATAAATATAAATACAATCTATATAAATAATATTATTATTTCGGCTATTATCCACCGCGGCGAGGAATCCTAAGCCATCAGTGAAGTTAGGCATCCAAAGATAGGAACCTTCTTACTATTCGAGCTGTATTTAATAAGGCCGATTTTTGAATTAATCCCCCCTTCAGCCACTTGCCCATACCTAACTTGGACAGATAATCGTCCATATTTTTACCGATAAGCCCATTGACTGATACAACTATTGGTACAATAATAGTAGAATCAACGTCCCACATAGCGACAATCTCATGAGCTAAGTCGATATATTTTATTTTTTATCATTCTCTGCTTTCACGAGATTCTCGTCATGAGGAACACTGATATCTATTATAATTGCCTTGCGTGTAGTTCGGTCTACCACCACAATGTCAGGTTTATTTGCCACTATAAACCTGTCTGTGATAATTGACCGATCCCAGTACAACGTGACACTTCTATTTTCAAGGACTGGCTTTGGTTCATACTTATAATATGGAACGTCCTGTTGAGTAAAACCAAATTTAATGGCAAGCTGCTGGTGTATTATTCTAGCTACTTGGTTATGTCTGTGCAAATACTCACCATTCGATAGTTGTGAACAACCGGAAATAACATGTCTGAGGGACTCTCCAGGGCGGTGACATGCGCGACATACGTCAACCGTGCCGTCCCTCAAAATGTACTTCCGATAGTTGTTCGTTTTAATTACTTCGTTTTGTATTGCACAGATAAAACCTTCAGTTTCTGCAAAAAGGTCACCAAACTGTAACCAATGTACTGATGCAACCATGTCTACATAAGGATTAGTCAATGTTTTAAAAAATCGACCATGCAGTTGCTTGTCATTCCAAACCTTTTGCGTTCATCTATAGTCATAGTATGAGGCCTCTGCCAGTCCTTTGCCGACATATTAAGGGGTTAATGATTTGTCATTAATCACTACGTCACTATGAATGCGTGATGTGTCTTTTTTTAAATAAAATAGTCACTGAGGTTGTATACTTCACGGTTGTGTAGGTTTTTAATGTTTAATAAACCCCGTCCACCATCTTTTCTTGGAAGATACAACCTCATGACAGATGATCGCGGTGGTGCATTCTGTGTAGTCATTAATGTACGGACTCGTCTATCCAAGGCATCCAATTCCGTTTGAGACCATCTTGTAAATCCAAAAGTATAAAGAAGGCTAGGTATTACCCAGGAGTTATATGCTCTAATTTTGTTTCCGCCGGATAAATGACTTTTGATAACTTTTTTAAATCTTGACATAAATTTTGCTTTTGAATTTTCTTTAATATTTTGTCATTAATTCCTAGCGCTTCCGCCATGCCCAAGTATTTATAGCTTTCTGTTTCAGAAAGAGAACTAAATGTAAATCATTTGTAATTTCAAAATTATTGAATTTTAATTTTGCCTCTATTTACATTAATGACAGCACATTTATCTATTCCAAATTCCATTCTAATATCATTGTTGAAACTATGTGTTAATTTCAACAATAATAGTAGATCACTCTCTTTTGATGTGAAAAGCTTGAGATCATCCATGTAAAGTAGATGTGAGATGGGTGAGTTTTCTTTCCGAAACCGAAACCCTAATCCGGATTCCTCAATAGCAGTGCTTAATATTATTATTATTATTATTATAAGCTTTTAATACCTGTTACTAGACTCCACAGAATTAGTAATTAATTTATGGGACAATGTATACACTTTCACAACCAAATCCCAGAAAATGTACAAAATTTGTCAATAAACAAGTTGAAATGTTTTACAAACAAAATTATTGTAAAGCGAAATATATTTTTAAAAAAAGTCCCGCTGGGTTTCTTGCTGGTTTTTCCCATGACAGAAGTATTTTCCAAACCAGTGGTAAATAAAAAATGACTTTCAATAAGTATTATGTAATAATCTATATTGAATAGAAATTATTCTATTCTATTTCCCCTGTCCGTGCTACAACCATAATATAGCTGCAGCATGGTTGAGCTTTTGGGTCACTCTCTTTACAGCCCTGATTTGACAGTGTAACATCTTTTTGTTCCTTAAAATAAAAAATTTGCTAAAAGGGATTCACTTTTCAAAAGATGCGCTAACAGCTTCGATTAGGCCGTAAAAGAAGTGTCTCAAGAGGACTGAAAAAATTGATTCAGACGGATGAAACTTTGTATAAGGTGCTGGTGAATTTTTTTTTGAAAAAAAAATTCACCAGCATTTCTCCTCTCTCACTATACGCAACACAACAACAGCGTTATGCTGCTATTTAACGTTGGTATTCTCTGGCCGTGGCCATACCCGGGTAGAACCAGCCCGTTCGTGTTGCAACTCGTGCGCTGAACATAAAATATAAGTGAATCTAATTGAAATTCATATGAAACCGCCGTAAAAGTCTATTCACACATCTTTTTCATCTTGCAAAGTTTAGTGACAAAAAGCACCTAAAAGATAAATTAATCTCAAAGAATTCGTGTTACATACACTAGTATCGCCTGTACTCGAAATTCGAGTAATGCCCGATCCCTATATTCAAGAAACATTTCGTTCTCCGTAACGAACCGTTTTGTTACATACGAGGTGCTAAAAAGGTTTATATTACAAAAATCAGCAACTTAGGATAACTTAAAATGAAAAAAGTTTAAACATTTTCATGTTACTTCATTTACTACAAAACTAATTTATAGAATCAGGCGTTACTTTGCGGAAATCCATTATATTAAAGTTGTAAATATTTACTTTGCAAACATCCGCTTAATAAAATAAAATGATGTGTCTTACCTAGTTTGAAGAGCACCTCCCGCCCTCCTCAATTGCGTGCACTATCCCCGTCACCACTACACTAGGAAAGACACACCACCGATGACAATACGACACGTGTTTCGCCTCTACACGAGGCATCTTCAGGTGATGTAGACTCTGCGGTCGCTGACCGCTAAGTGAGCAACGAGCCAAAAACAACTGCCATTTATACAGCCCGCTGACGCAACGGCTCCCTACCTAAATAGCAAGCGACTGCGCCATGCGATAATACTGTCCTGTTATTAGAGAGCAGGCTTAAAGATATTTAAGAGACATTCATTCTAACTCACCTCTCTTAAATATCTTTAAGCCTGCTCTCTTCGAGATCTGTGACAGCAAACACCTGGCCGCCGAGCTTCAGCACGTCAAGCAGGTTCTGCACGACAACAAGCTTCGGGTCCCGCGCCTACGTCACAGTGACCGAGTGAAGCCGGCCACAGTCGAGCGTGTGCCTGCTGTACTACCATATGTCAGAGGTGTCACAGACAAGATTGGCTACATCTTGAAGCGAGCTTCTATTAGAACATTCTTCAAGCCGCTGAAGAAGATTAGTCAGTTCTTACCATCCGTCAAGTGCAATATTCCTCTACAAGATGCAGAAGTGTAGAAGCTTGATTATGAATGTGGTCTCTCATATATAGGGCAAACAAAACGATCTATAAAAACCCGTGTAAAAGAACACATAGCTGACGTGAAGCACCAACGTTCCGGGAAGTCTGCAGTTTGTGATCATATCCTAGACGGCCCCCGCCATTACATTAGATTTGATAAACCACAAATTCTCGCGAAAGGACATCGATTCCTGCCAAGGATGATACGTGAGGTTATTGAAATTAAAAAAAAAACCTAATTTCAATAGAGAGGGAGGCTGGGTACTACCACCTGCTTGGGATCCGGTAATTAATAAAGCAAGCATACCACTGCAAGACTTCAAGACACAGTAAGTTCATTCTGCGTAGATCGGACCAAAATCTACATGACATGTTATATTTGACGATGTTCTATGTCATCTATCTGTCTTCTATGTAATCGACTGCATCGTTGGTCTAGTGGCCGTAAGCAAGACCGCATTGTACGAATCCCGAGTTGGGCCAAAATCAGTTATTGGGTTTCTGTCAAGAAATTCTTAGTAGCAGCCCGTAGTCAGATAGTTTACAGTGATTAGTTTATAGTAAATGACTACCATCATCCATGAACAACAGCAATCAGGGGAATTGCAGGTGCTTGTCAGCCTTTTATAAAAAATTAAGCTCTTTTCTTGAAGGTCCCTAAGTCGTATCGAACCGGAAAAATCGCCGGTGGTAGTTGATTCCACAAGGAAGTTGTACGAATAAGAAAACATTTCTTTTTAAATTAGGAAAATAGTAACTCCCACACTAAAATTTTCTCCTGTATCGTGAAGGCAGTTTATAGACATAAATTTCACAAGGGGACTAATATCCAGAATCGGAACAATTATTTGTAGGCCATACAAATACTTGGACAGTACTGATACTCATTGCTAAGCCACTGCGCCACAGAGCCGTCAAAACATATATATTTCAGTTATGTTACAAAGTTAAAACTTTATTTAAGAATGAACAAAAAGGCATCTTTGTTAAGAATGCACAAAATTATTAATCATTTAAGACTCAGCGTTCGTAATGTAACTCAGATATTATTATTTTTTTGCGGAAAAATGTGGTTCTCGTAATGATATTTCCCTCCACATAAATTGCGGTTAACCAAATTCTTACTTAAGACTTTTGTAAATGTTATTACATTATAAATCTAATGAATGATTTATTAATCTAATGAATAGCGCGAGTGAAATGTTGCGTGAAAGAAATGTAAATAAACATTTAGCTAATGGTACAAATGTCTAAGGTGCACAGACAAATTCATGTTATGCCAATGTGCTGTTAAATATTTCTCTTTTTTTTCATAACTGCTAGCAACTGTGTGTATTTTCAAATACCAATTTAATCACAGATTATAGGTGACAAACTAGTACCTACACAGTTCGTCTGATGGTAATTGTATGCCGTTTCCCGTGGACATCTACATCTACGTGTATTCTCAATTAAGAATCAAAATGCAGATGCGTTGTCACCCTTGAGGTCTTAGATGGAATGCCTCGTTACCAGTAAAAAGGGTCTCCGGTTCTCTACACTCACTATACGAAGCACTGCAACTTTAAGCTGCTGTTTTACGCTGGTATTCTGTGAGAGCATGGTCTTTCCCCGGTCGAGCCGGCCCATTCATGCTACAACCATAATATAGCTGCAGAGTGGCTCTACCGCGTACTATACATTTATGCTCGTGCTACAATGAATAAACTCATTTCTATCACCCCTCTTCATAAGCCACTTTCATTAATATCAGAATTCATTTACTTAAGATACTATCAGTGTGTATCAACCCGTATAATAATATAGTAAAAAGGGCATAGTGAGTCACTTTGTAAGAGGTGAGTTTGTTGGTACTTCCCCCTTACAAATGACTTACTATGCGCCTATGGGCACACTTCATTAAACTTGATTGGTTCGTTAGTTAATCTTCGTCATTCATTGGATATTCACGTGCAGTATATTGGCTGGAAAATATACATGTACAAATACTGTCCTTGGCGATCACTATAATATATTTATAAGCGAGAGCGCGCTATTTATAAGCGAGATGATCATACTGTATATGAGTATACTATCGGAAATCATATAAAATATTTTCGGCACATACTATCGTTGCCTCTTACCACTCCCGTGGGACGAAATGGGGTGATGGATTCTTTTGCAAACACCACACTTGGGATGGGTGATTTCTGGATCTCGATAACAACGCCACCTACCGGATCCAATTGTGAATCTAGACCATCCAGCGACCCATTCAAACAACACAAAAAAATTCATCAAAATCGGTTGAGTCGTTTAGGAGGAGTTCAGTGGCAAACACACGTACAGAAGAATTATGTATATACATTATGGTCCTAAATCATGTCCAACAGATCGCAACATAACATTGGGTGTACAGCTGCTAAGCGACATAAATAGGCAAGCGGGTGGTATCAACTCGGACCGGCTACTGGAATACTTCCTGAGATTTTCCGTCCTGCTTGTATTACCGTTATCGTTACAGCCTATTTAAGTTCACTGCTGCACATGGGCCTCCCCCATAGATTGCCTCATAGTCTCTCATCAAATAAGTGGTCTACTCTCAGTTAGACAATTATATGTTACTATAACAACCCTCAAAGCACACAAATCCCTGCCCTTTGACCCATGCATCTTGAAAATGCGGCGAAAAGATGTTGTGGCTGTGTCTTCTGGTACCAAAACAGTGTTTGCTAGTAGGCAATTTAGCTCACGTTCTGCATTCCTATATAATAAAATAAATAGAGAATTAAACATATACGACAAAACGTACAAGGAGTGTAAAAACCTTTTACTAAAATGGGTGCAGCTAAAAACCTATGACGAAACTGAATTTCTGCTGGACCGCATTTCATAATTCGCTGTTGTGTACAATATATAACATAATAATTCTTTCTCTACACACACACATACACACATTCTCACACACACACTCACGTACACACACACTGCACGCACACGCACACGCACACACACACACACACACACACACACACACACACACACACACACACACACACACACACACACACACACACACACACACACACACACACACACACACACACACACACACATGCACACATATATACTTTTGTAATTTTTGGTTGTTAAAATAGTAATTATAATAATTATAATAATTACTATTTTAACAACCAAAAATTTTATGAGTAATCATATAATTAGTTTTTGTCATTTTTGGTTTTTAGAATTAAAAAAATGTACGTTTAGATAAGGAAGAGCGGGGTTTCCAAACACAGGCATTACTTGCTTAAATGGAGACCCTAATCAACTATGTAATTAATTTAAGTTTTGAATTTTTTTTTCTGATGGAGTTTCCGTTAGTCGCCTTTTACACCACCGACGACAATACGACACGTGCGGTGTCGGTGGTGTGTCTTTCCTAGTGCCTACCACCACCACCTAATGGGAGTAGTGGTGCTGAGATTAGTGGTGACGGGGATAGTGCACGCAATTGAGGGAGGGCGAGAGGTGCTCTTCAAACTAGGTAAGACACATTATTTTATTTTATTGAGCGGATATGGGCAAAGTAATTTTTTCCAACTTTAATATAATGGATTTCCGCAAAGTAACGCCCAATTCTATTATATACCTATTATTTAACATTAAGTTCCAAATAGTACCAATTATGTACTAAAATGTAATATTGCTCGGCATCAAATTTTTCTTATGGTCCAGTGGTTCTGACGCTCTCGACGATAGATAGCAAAAATAAACATTCGTCTAGGTCACGTCTTACATTGTAGACAAGAGCTTTACTTTCAGTACATTCCAAATATAAGTTCGCTATAGATTAATATACTAGAGTTGGTCTATTAATATGAATTTAAAATGCTTCTGAAATGATATGAAAAACAAATCCTTTTTAGTTTAAGCATTTTTATGAAAAAAGGATTTCATAAATTGAATTATAATTTATAAGATAAGAATGCGTGGACATAAATTTGAATAAAAATATTTCGACTTGGACTTTAAGTTTTCGACGTAAGAAATTCAAATACTGCTTATAAAACGTTTGCTTTAAAAAAATCTGCTAAAGTTATAGACTATAAGATCTCTCTTAGTTTTTTTTTAGTGTTTATTAAAAATATTTCTACTAAACACCAAAAATCTCAAGCATTGTTATTACACAGACCAACAGTGGCGCCACACTCGCATTGCCGATCTGTCATCGGTGGCGAGTAGACATTCCCTTTGTGTTGTGTATCTACTTACCGATAGTTGGTTGTTCTACTCAAACCCTAGACTTTAATTAGTGGACACCACAGTTATTAACACTAACATTCTTACTGACTACTCCAAATACATAACATGGTTCACGATAGTCTTCTTAACTTTTGCGGCCGAATGACCAATTCTGTCACTTGCATTGTAGTGCTCGTTTTAGTGGCCCCATGACCTCAAGACATATTCGTGGCGTAGCAGGCAGTAGAGATAGAGACAGATTAGGAGGGCGTGCGTTATGCACCAGCACTTTGCTAGAGGGTCAGGGAGAAGTTGTCCTTTCCCGAGGTTGGGTCGTCGAAATTGAGGCTGCGGTAGCGTGTAAAATCATTTCGTAAACGTTGATATTGTGACGGCACATTATTATTATTATTATAAATAATTAAATTCACTATAATGTCATTATTAGTCAAAATTATCATAGATATATTATTTTAAACAATTACAATGCGTTAATAAGCATAAAGTTGAAATACATTTACTTCGACTTATAGTAAAGGCCTAATATTGCCTTTAAAAATATTTAAATTTATTAAAACTCTGCTTAAAATATTCATAATGATTTAAAAAATAGAAACACAAGTCGATTATATTATAGTAATAAAGATAAATAACATTTGTATAAGGATATAGAACGACGAGTGAACGCAGGAAATAGAGTGAATGGTACTTTAATGTATGGTAGTCAAAGTTGGGTCTGGCAGAAGAAGCATGAGAGTAGAATAAATGCTGTAGAAATGCGGTCATTAAGGAGTATGCTAGGGCTGAATCTGAATGACAGGGTGAGAAATAGTGTGATAAGAGAAAAGTGTGGTTTGCAAGATGACGTTGTGACCAGGATTAAGGAATACTTCGGTGGTTTGGTCATGTAAAAAGAATGAACGAGGAAAAAGTGACAAAGCAAATTTATGTTGCAGAAGTGAACAGAAGAGTCGGGAAGGGACGCCCTAGATGAAGGTTTATCGACCAAATTGGCGATATATTGAAAATGGGCCAGATTAAGAGTACCCTTAACCGACGAGCGTGTATGCGTAGATATATGGATGTAAAGCAGGCGAGACAAGTGTGTCAGGATCGTGATAAATGGAAGTCCGTAGTCTCTGCTTACCCCTCTGGGTGACAAGCGTGAGTGTTTATGTGATATGTGATATGTGAACATTTGTAATATAATTGAAAAGTGAGTCAATTTTTTTTAAATTAATGAGAGTGTTATTGTAGTGATGCCGCGTGTTCTTGTATTACTGGAGGGTGTTCATGTAATAATTGCTTATAAGAGGGAGTTGCCGGAGACGCATACCCATGGGTTTACATATGGGGTGGTCGGGTGCCTGACTACTATAGTACTGTTGCACAATAATAGTCCTATATTAGGGACTTATGATAGTAAGGTATATGATACAAAAGCATTAATATAGAAGACCTCTTAGATGCATAAGCATAATGATAGCAGAGTTATGACTTGAAGTCCCATATATAAAAGACACGTAATTGTTAAGCTCTATGATATAAAGCAAATATATGGAAGGTCTCAAATATGTAAAAGCATTATATTGATAGAAATGGGACTTAAAAAGTAATATTATAGTGACGTTTAGAGCGCTTCAGACCGTCCGAGACTAAGGTGAACTTGGACTCGCTAACCGATATGCCCTAGGCATATCATATTAGTGCTGGTAGTAAGCAGGTTTGTTGTAGCAATACGACTTGCCCGTGGACATCGTACACCCCTACGGATTTTGGGCGGCATCTTAGCGCATAGCGTTACGTCGGCTATCTTTCGGATTAGGGTGAGTGTGTTTGGTAGTACTTTTAAGCGCAGCAAGCATACTCAACTCCATATCTTAGTGCAATAGCACTATGATACGTGTATTTCTGGCTACAGGCGTCTTAGTAGCGTCATACTATGATACGTTGGTGCTATTTTTAGTTCGTTACCAATTTCGTTACCAAAGTCGATAGGGATCATGTGGGGTGTTGTGAGGGCCAACCGTATGATGTTTGCGTTGATGCTTGTTGCGTTCTAGAGCGTTGCGTCTCTGCGATGGTTGTTTGGCGGATCGCTATTCTCAATGGCGCTCTCTGCGTTTTAGTTTGACTCACGCCTAAGTAGCTTTACCCAAGTCGTGTCCCTTCATTACGGGGCTGCAGACTGTCTGACCTCCATGATGTTTTATGTAACAACATAATAATATATTTCTGTAAAGGAGACAGTTTCTTTTTGTATGGAGAATGGGCCCACCAAAAACTGTGATGACTCGTAATGAAATGTATGTAGATTTATTCCTTATAATCTCTAGATTACTATAGTAATATTAGTTGTACCATATATAAAGGGAATACTGAGAAAATAACAATCAAACGGCAATCTCATTATAACCTAAAATCCCATACGGGCGACTGTCTAATAGTTTTTTATTGATATCCTATGTTATAATAGTGCACTGTAATAGTAAAAAGTGTAAAAAAGTTGTAGGTTCTTCGAATTCTTAAGTACTACTTGGTGGATGGATTTTTTTTTAGTAGTACCGGAGTAAACAGTACGAATAAACAGACGCGGTGATGTATTGATTCTTAACTGTATTTATTATTTATTGTGGTGTATTGAATACTAAGCACAGAATACATTACAAATGTATTCAAGTGAAGCAAAAAGTAAGCCAAAACTATGCTCAACTAATTCTAAAAACAAGCACACATGTACTTATTTATCTAATATCATTTGCAACCAGTTACACGGTTTTAGGTGCATGTGTGCGTCCAACAGTGAACTTTTAAGGGGTTTTTTACTAGTTTTACCTCTCTCTACAGCGATTGAGAAAATAAATAGCACGTAAGATGTTTTGAACTGGTCGTGTTAGGATAAAAAAAACTCTGTATTGTCACTGTATTTGTTATTGTAAAATCATCACATTCTTAAAGCAGTATTAAAAGTGACACATGCCACCAGGTGCAGTGTCAGGACATTGTTATTAATATGTATTGATTGAATAACATGTTTACATTCCAAGCACCATTATAACCTAAATGACTGGATAGTAACATATCCGATTTTTACAATATTCACCACGAAAAATAAATAGCATGTAAGGTGTTTTGAACTATTTGTGTTAGGATAAAAAGAAACACTGCATTGTCACTGCATTTTTATTGTTTATTATTGTAAAATCATCATATTCTTAAAGCAGTCTATTATAAGTATCACAGGCCGTGAGGTGCAGTGCCAGGACATTCTTTTAATGTGTAGATTGATTAGCATGTTTACGTCCAACCACAATTGAAGCTAAAATGTAAAATTCTCGAGTAGCAGTCTCGTACCGGTAAGCTCAGTGTGGGGCGGCTACCCTCTAGATGGAGTGACGACCTGGTAAGACATTCAAAAAGTCGATGGATGCAGGTGGCTCAGGGCCGTGCTTTGTATAATTCCTTGGGGGAGGCCTATGTTCAGCAGTGGACTTTGTGTAGGGCTGTAATGATGAAGAAGTTTTAAACTAGTTGTGTACGGATACGGCTCGACCGGGGTAAGACACGCTCTCACGGAAAACGCTACCAGCGTAAAATAGTCGCTTAATGCTCCTGTGTTTCGTATTGTGAGTGTAGAGAACCGGAGTCCTTTTTTACTGGAAACGAAGCACTCCATCTTAGTCCTCAGGGGTGACAATGCATCTGCATTTTGATTCTTAAACGAGGATAAATGTAGATGTCTATGAGCCACAGCATCTACTTACCATCAGGTGGACCGTGCGCTCGTTTGTCACACTTATTCTATAAAAAAACAAAAGGAGATCGTCAATTGAAAGAGATACGAAAAGGTATCAGAGCATCTATTCAACTTGCTCGGCGTTTATTTATAAATTAGGCGCTTTATTTATAATAAGGCACATAGTACAAACAGGTCAAGTAAGCAACAATAATTACAAGTTTTATTGATTATTATTCGTCATCATTACAACAATTCACTGCTGAACATAGGTCTTCCCTAAATTAAATATATAATGTAAAATATTGTATAGCCCTTCCGTCAACTGCCATCGCGTTTCGTCCCATATGGTGTCGTAAAAGTCGTAACAGAGTAAAATAAAGCTACCAGGAGATAAGCAGCAACATCCCCTATAGAATACCACAAAAAGCTTTGGTTGCCACAAGCGTAGCAACTGTGGCAAAAACTACCATATAGTAATGATGCATATTTATATTACTATATAAATATGCATCATTACTACTTGTGTATAAATTATTCCAATCATTGTGAGGTTCATTTAAGTGGTATTAACAAATACGAGCGCACAGTGGCACATAAAATGAGTTATCAATCAGCAATCTCTCTTTTAGGTTAGTAGTTCTTTTTAGTTTAGGTATTAAGAATCTAGATAAATGATTACATAACTTAAAAATACAGTGTCGGGAAGTAGAAGCAGCACGCTCATAACTAGCCACAGGATATAATAGAATCATTTTTATTCAATATAGATTACAATACTTATTAAGTCATTTTTACTTTTACCACTGGTTCGCAAAAAACCTCTGTCCTGGGAAGAACCAGCAAGAAACCAACGACACTTTTTAAAAAAGCATTTTACAATATAATATTTTATACAATTGTTTTGAAAACATTTAGAAACAGCATGGTAGCTATCACCTCATTCCCAGGGGTTATTATCAGTCATATACTCTCTAGTAGAATAATAACCCTTACTAAATAATTTTTGCTTAAGAAATAATTTAAACCTTTTGACAGAAAAGGTCTGCATATTATTATAGTAATTGTTGATGCCGCTCTGGAAATGGCAGGAGTTACAGTTACAGGCATAAGGGGTGATTGTGGGATGTTACCGATGTCTTCAATATTCATGAATTGTAATTCCATATCCCTGTTATCATTTGTGTCTCCACACAGTTGTAGAAGCTCGGCCGACAAGATTGCAGACTCATTCTAAATGATCCATCTGAAAAGTGTTTTTTCATCAACTAACCGAACATACTAGAGTTTTACAGTGTCTACCACTTAAATAATAATATTTATTAATATTTTATTTATTTCAATCTTTATTACTAATAAACAGTCTTAATGCCTCTTAAATTATATATAAATAGCATGTACTCGTTTCCCTTCATAATACTTTTGTAGTAAACCAGATTCCACTAAGGTAAAAAGAAATAAAAATACATCAAATCAGAAAGGTAAACAAGTGGTAGTTATTTTAGAATTATAACATTATTTAACTAAGTACAAGTTCTTAGACGTTTTATTTACTAATTTCATTTAAGGTAAAAATATTACTTGTGTATTAAGTACAAAGGCATACATATATGGGTAGGTAAGGAAGAAGTAGCATCTATCTAATAACAACTAAAAAAGAAAAAAAACTGTGGTTATCGAATATCTCCCTATAAGGCAATCCGTGGGAGGTCTATATTCAGCAGTAGACTTTTGATAGGCTGTAAAGTTAAAGATAATCTAGTGGTGAATAGCCAAATTGTTTGTAGTGCGAGGTGTATGATACTACAAACATCAATCTGTAATGCCAAGCTATTATGCCAACTCCTCCGGGCAAGCCTATTTCAGGCAGGGGATCACTTACAGGCTGTTAAAGTAAAGTAAGTACCTGGTGTGATGGTATCCACTGCAAAATAATATCTTTCTGCTGAGTTAATGGCACAGCCCGTGTGTGGTGAGCTCTTAAAATTGAAGATACACATGGAATACAAATCTTCTAATGGAATGGGCAGTTTCAATACTTTCTTGCAATATTCTTAGGCAGTTATAACAAACTGCATCAAGTGGTGTAACTGAAAAAAATTGGGAATGCAAATAAAAATAAAGTAAAGAAATATTAAACTCAGAAAGAATGTACATTACCTACAATCAACAAAATAAAATAAAAATAATGTAAACAAAATTCTTGCTTCCCTGATGGAGTTTAAATATAATGAACATAAATAGTAGATGTATTTAATCAAATATTAACACTAATATGTATTCCCTAATAACATCCATTTATTTTTATGTTATCTATATCTATAAAAATTAAATTCAGATGGAATGTGAGTACATTCCTTCTGAATTTAAGCAGTGTCTTCCTATTAACAACTACCAATAAAAAAACTGTGGTTGCCGACTTGTCTACTAAGCATGGCAACTATAGCAAGTTTCCTCCTGTGAAGAAATCTGAGGGAAGGTCTATGTTCAGCAATGGGCTTTTGATAAGATGTAACGGTTGTGGATATAGTTACTCTGACAGACACTTTTAACATAGATTTGTGTATATTTTGTGTGATTTTATTTTATCTATTAATTAAATTAGATTTTACCAATAACATAACACTTTAATACTTTGACACTTTTAACCTTTTAATATACTAATAAAATTGTGTTTGTTATTTGTTTTAGGTAATTCAACATAAATTATAGATTTTTCAAAATTCTAGGAGCAAAAGTAAACTTGTATTATACACTCACATATACTTTTAATTTAACTCGTCAGTTTTCATTTTCGAATGTCATTGGCGAATTAAATACATAATGGAATATTTGGCTAACCTGTATAATATAATCCAACACTTGTTGCATTGATTAGACATTGACATATGAATTTGTTAGTAATATGAAGGATATTTATTAGTATTTTACAAACTTAAAATAATTAAGTACTAAAACGTATAGATCGTTAAGTGTTTGTGGGTGTGGGTCGTTTATTATTATTTCTAAAAATCGTTCCATATATCAATATTCAGTAAAATAAAATAAAACGTAATACATTATAAACGAAAATTAGTAGTTTTCGTTTCGTAGTATAATATTTTGGACTAGAACTTCGAGAGTGACAAAAATAAGATATATTTCACATAAAAGTTTGAAACTTTAAATCAATTGTAGGTTTTGTACAGTTGAATTCTTCGCATTCCATAAGATAAGATACTCACCTCTTGAGAAATCCACAAATATAAAAGTTGGCGCACATCTGCTCCTGTCTCGGCTAGTTATTGTCTTCGCACAGTGCGTTGAAATCCACAAATATTATTTTATTGTTTTCAGTGTATGCTGATCTTCCAGATGCAATAAGTACAAATACCTATGATATGAAATACCTATGATGCTTATATTATTATAATATGGCCGTCGGTTATTACCCAGCACGGAAGTCAATGACAAAATAGCGTTTCGTTCCACGGTGTCTTTGAACCATGTTATATGATATAAGCTAACACTTTTAGAAATAGGATAAAAATCTCAGTGGTATCCCTTTTTAGTAATAAATATATAATATACAAATAAGTATAAATATAATATGTATATATAAGTTATCTTTGTAAAAAACCATTTTAAATAACTTAACTCCGCCTCTTGAAGTAATAAAAACTGAGCACTCATCATTAAACTCACTCATTATAATTATTACACCAATAAAAGATAACACAGTAACAGTCCACAAGTAATGATGTAAACACGTATCGCTTATGAGTCAATTTATTTGTACCTACCTACATTCTCATAAAAATAAGTTTACGCTTACCCACATTATATTACATAGTTACTAAACAAAACCTTACTTAATACATTATCTGGTAAACAATATACAACTAAATGAATATTACTCTAACTGAAACATGCGCTACTTTAAAGTTGGCCTTTTGAAAAGTGTCATTATAAAAGGCAGACCAAACGTACAGTTGGCAACTGTTAGGTTGGGAAATAAAACAAAATTACCTATGTGATACGTTGGCAAATGATTATTCGGCGAAATAAAATTCTGCGAAACATTACTTGCCAAGTGATAATCTGCCAAACAATTTTCGGCGAAAAGGCAGAGATCCGTTTTTTTGATATAAGAATAGTTTTCATTGACTCCTTTTTACGAAAGCTTGAATCATTCGTTAATTTATTCATTCATTAAGGCCCATGAAAAATCCACTATTAAACGTAGGCCATATAGGAATAGGAATTATATTCTGTAAATGTATTGTGTTTTTTTAACCGTGTAGTGGCGGTATGGAAATATTCACCACCCATTATCATCCTGTGGGTAAGTAGAGGTCGTAAGAGGCCACAGAGGAAAACTGAACCAGGAGATGGGCAGCAGCATCTTCCAGCGATTGCCGACCGTGACAACTATGGCAGATATCCAATGAGGCAATCTATGGGGGAGGCCTATGTTCAGCAACGGACTTTTGATAGGCTGTGAAGTGAAGGAAGGAAGGTTTAGAAGAAAGGTTTGTGTTTTTTGTTTATGTTGTAATGAAGATGACAGAATGTATTAATATTACTGCAGACCACTTATAACTATATTTATTTACACACAAGTACAAGTTAGACAAGAGTACAAAAAGTAATTCATTGCATTGAAAACATTGCTTATATAGCTAAAATAATTAATAATAATTAACATCAAAATATGCTATTTGTCTTACACAACACTCCTATTGGTCATATTCACAACGAATATAATACCTGCGCAGGCGGCCATTGAACTCCACCCACGCCGCCATCGATGAGAACAATAGATACACATGCGACCATTGAACTCTGCTAGCGCTGCGACCAATGGGAACGTATGCGCCCTAATGAGCGGGCTTTGCTAATCGGCGACGTAGGACATCATCCGATGTATGACGTAGTCCGTTCTAGCTACTAATTTACTCGCCACAGTATCATCTTCATTAAATACTTTTTTAATATATGGGTCCAAAACATTGGAGACTTGCTGGCTTGGCACTGAAAATCAGTGTAAAATGCTGGGTTGCTAACGAATGACGAGTACGCTTAACAAACTAAAGGAGTTCCTTCTTTAGTAGTATTTCCTTAGTATTTCTACTATTGCCTTTAGTAGTCCTTCTTCTTAAGTATTTCTTGTTTATTAATTATAGATTGTTTATATTTATAGATAAGTTAATTACAATAGATTGTTTTTTAGGTAGTGTTAGATTTAGAGGTTCTTAAGTTTTTATATTTAATATTAAATCTCTTGTATTTACTATATTTATAAATAAATGTTTTTTCTTTCTTTAGATCTACCGTGGGCGGTTAAATTTCGGCTATTAAGTCCCCCTGAAAGAACTCTCTGAAGATAAGGTTCAGAGGGTGGTGTGTCCCTGCCTTAAGTGTTTAAAACTAATTAAAATCGTTTTGCTTGTTCTCTGAACAAATAACGCTAAGCTTAGTCCAGACAAAAGTGAACGAATGAATGGAGATGACTCGAATTGATGAGAATAGGAATAAATGGGTTTCATTCAATAACGTAAAGAAATAAGAGGGCTCTGATTAATTCCTTTATTATCAAATCCTTGAAAATGTTATGGCAACGCTGTTTATTTCAAAATTATCATAGCGCTTATCAAAACAACGCTTACACAAGTTCAAAACATTTAGCACAAGCTTTATTAGCAATTTTATTTGCTTGAATTTATATAAATTGCAAACTTTTATATATAAAATGAAATATGTGCTCACAAATTACATGATTGAATTCCTCTTTCCCCTTTACATAATTGGCGAGCAGATACTCCCTTTGTTGTCTATATTCCATGCATTTAAGTTGGATGGTTTGCTTCGTCTTTAGTTACGCATATAGGTAAGCAGTGAAATAATTTTCCATCCTCTGTCTTTTCGTCCCATGTTGAAAATCGGACTTCAACGCAAAATTAAATAGGCCTTTGTTACGCTAAGGCAACGCATCTTACCATCTAGGGCTTCGTCACCAGTTCTGATTGTAATCAGGCATTGGATTTAATTAATCTAAATATTTTTTGATAATTAATCAAAAGTTTTCAATATTTTGATTTATTATCAAAAATAGGAAATGTCCATCATGTTTCATTTTCTTTTTCGCCTCTCACGACACCCACGATATGATATGGGGTAGTGGATTCCCTAACACCGATTAACATTGATTTTCTTACACAATTATCTTTGTCAATTCCTTACTTCGTCATACTATAATGTCATACATACATACTATGATGTTAGTAGGAAATATATATAAATAAATAAAAATAGGTATGTAATTATGAAATTGCCGTTCTGCAGTACTGGCCATTTCCAATCAAAATAATTTTCCTTAGGCTGAGAATTCTAATTTCATATTAATTTTGTTTTAAAATCATGTAAATCTTTTTTCAAAATTAGTCATTTGTTTATTTATTAGCGTTATGTTTTCATCACATTTAAATATTTTTGGTCATAATGGATACGTTAAAAATTCGAGTAATTATGAAATATGAGTACCGTCGTGGCAGCAACGCTGCACAAGCGGCACGAAACATCAACGACGTTTACGGAGCGAACACTAAAAACGAACGCACTACCTGTGATGCAACATCTTTCCGCAGTACCAGTGAGTTAAGCCGATCAGAAAAAGCTCGGTCGCCGACAAATCGAACCGCTCTATACTGAATGCGATCAATTGGAAGGAGCTGGCACTGGGGTGCCCCAGCCCAGAGATGACAACAGTATTCCATGTGAGACCGAACGCCTTGTAAAGTTGTAAGCAGTGTGCTATCATGAAATTCTGTCCCGCTCTACAAAGCACGTCAAGCTTTTAGAGGCCAATTTGGCCTTCCCTATCAAGTGACCGCGGAACTGAACGTCATTCGATATGTCGACGCCAAGGATTACGTGTGCTAGCTGAGGCAACGAGGGGAGTGCCATGAAATAGAAGAGATACGACAAAGGGGTTCTTTTTAGCGGTAAACGCGCAAAATTTGTCTTTTCGGGATTAAACTGGACTAGATTTAGTTGCACAGAATCCGAGACTTTATTCAACAAAGATTCTTCTTCAGACACAAGTTTATTCCGGCAGTCGACGATGTGTTTCTGAGAAATATAAGCACAGCCTGCGTACAAGGCATCGCCTGTGCTGTCATCTGCATAACAATGAATGTTAGTGGTTTGTAACATATCATTGATATGCAGAAGGAACAGGGTAGGCGATAGCACGCAGCCTTGTGGAACACCAGCATTCACAAGCTTTGAGTCGGAGCATACACCGTCGAACACGACCTTAATACTTCGATCTGAGAGAAAACTGGTGATCCAATTGCATAATTTCTCGGGAAACCCATAAGATGGAAGCTTCGACAGAAGCGTTTTGTGAGAAACCTAATCAAAGGTCTTCGCTATGTCCAAGCTAACCGCCAAAGCCTCCGCCTTGAACTTGAATGTCTACGCCCATCGATGTGTTAGATAAACAAGAAGATCACCAGCTGAGTGACCCCGTACTGGCGTCACTAATCAGCTGGTGCTCCTCAACGTACGCATGAGCTGGCAGTTAATAATGGATTTCATTATTTTATAGAACAAGGAGGGGATGGCGATAGGCTTGTAGTTGGACGGATCGGAGTAGTTACCTTTTTTAGGGATCAGGTGCACAAATGCTGTCTTCCATGAATGCGGGACTACACCTAGAGAGTAGAGGTACGGAAAAGTAGCATTAGAACTGGTGCCAACTCTGGAGCACACGTAGCACATATTTTTAACAGTAATAAAGCCACGCGGCAGCTTTTGATGTTGCACGGATGGGCCAGCTCTAACCGGGAAGGTACTACGATCTCAGACCTAGAATACCAGCTTGAAGTAGTAGATTTACTTCTGCGTTTCGTCTGGTAATTGCAAATAGCCGGAGAAACAATTCCCTCCCCCCTCAATATGGTAGCGGAATAAAAGGACTAAACTGAGGGTACCAGTACCAGAAAAAAAGTGTTATCTAAAAGAAATATTGAACATTTCTTGTGCTATCAATACAATAAAGTGATTTGAGTGAATAGTGCATAAAACAATAAATGCTGGGAACTGTTTTTTATTAACCGTACTTTAAAACATACCATTCTCGTTATAAGGATGTGTTTAAAAATACCTTACTGGTTCTATTTAGTGCAAAAGAACTAAAATTTTGAGTAATTAATCTAATATGAACGTTTATTATTTCAAACTTTGACATTTGTAATATAAACACCAATCAGCTGATGATAAATTCCGCTACTAGTTACTAGATGTCATTACTTTATATTGAAAAAAGTGACAGTGAAAGTGACATCTTGTAAAAACGATTAGAACTACAAACAACTATTGCTTAGAGAGAACAAGAACATAAATTGATATTTGACTAATAATACTTGCCTATTACACAAGATATCTCTGACCTGTATAAAATACACTAAAGAAATATTAAATATGTAAATTTTTCACTTAGATTGTACAAGCATATCATTTCAATGATTTAGAATAATGTCAACATCTACCAAAAAAGCATTCAAATGCGATACATGTCTCAAAGCATCAACCAGAAAATTACTTAACCAGCAAATACCTGATAATGTCAGGATTGAAAATGTAAATATAACAAAACGCAAGAAAATTAACAAAGTTATTTCCTTACAAAGTTTTTCTGACCATATCTCTGATGGAGAGGAAACTGATTATTCCTCTGTCAAAGTTTATTTTTGCTTTTGCATTGTTATGATGAAATTAATTAACTGAAACAAAAAATACTGAAGCTGGCGGAAAATCTTGAGATAGCAGAAAATTAAATAGCGAATTTATCCTTAAAACAATAACTTAAAAAAACGAATATCGGACTATGAGCTAAAGGTCAATCAGTTTAAACATATATGTAAATCTACCCACATCAAGTTCAAGTAAGTCCACGAAAAAGAAAAAGAAGAAAGTAAAGAAAATAACTTTAATATATCCCTAAAGGAATCAAAAACCAAAATCCTCCACACATAGGTCTTGTACCGAGTAATTTCCCTTGACGCAACTAGATGTCAGCACGTTAATAGATAGCCATAACATTAACAACTGTGTCACTGTTGGGACCTCGCAAGAAGTTGCAACACCGATAAAACAAGAAGCGGTCGACTTAAATCACAAAAAGAATCGTATTTTCATTCTTGGTGATAACCAACTATGTGGATTGTCTTCAGCTCTAACAATGTCAAGATATGGAAATTAGAATAACACCTATAAAATCTAAGGTCATATTATGCCTGGAGTACCAATGCAGAAATATTACTAAATTATGATCATTCTATGTTAAATGAATTAACGGAAAACGGCTTTGTAATAGTTGGTTTTAGTTCTGATATATGTATCTTGATCAACAAATTATGTAAGGCGACTGTACTTTTATTACCGGTTTTGTACAATCAATATATGAATAAAAAAACATTGAAATACAATTTAAGATTATGGACAAAGCATTTTGAAAATTTTATCATCAGAATGAATATAAAACGTTCTCTTCTAGTCTTTAAAAAAAACAGTACAACAGCTCCCAAAAAAGGCACTATACCATTCTATTTTCAAAAAATAGAAAAAAAATGAACAAATTTGAAAATCAAGTAGAACAAACTTTAAATGATAGTACAATAATTAATAAACCCACAAAAAAGGCGATTCTCGAAATTTCATTGAGTGAGCTGCATAGCAAAAATATAGGACCAGATTTTATGCCTGAGTGAAACTTTTGTTCAGGCAGGTAGTAAGAAAAATCTTCGATTGCATTGTTTTCATTTTGTTGCTTCTTATTGTAGGAAATACAAAAAAAGGGGTGGTGTGTGCATATTGGTCAAAAAGTGTTTAAGCGTTAAGGTACTTGAAGAAGTTAATAGTATAGGTCAGTATCATTATCTTGAATGTTGTGGTATTCTGATGTTTAAATACAATATTAAAGTTATTTGTATATATAGAGTTCCAAGAAAGAACATACATGATATAAACTTGTTCTTTGAAAATCTTGAACATCTCTTTTACAAAACTTTAAATAAACATACTAAGACTAAGTTCGTATTTGTGGGTGATTTTAATATAAATATTATGGAAAATAATAAAATCACTGAAAAGCTGCATAATCTCTTAAAAAACTTTAATCTCACGTCACATAATATCAATCAACCAACTAGGTTGAACTCATGTCTTGATCTGATCTTTAGTAATGTGAATGTGCTACTGCAGAGTTATTACGACTTGCTCTATCGGATCGTGACATGGCTCAAATGCTACACATCCCTGTATTTAACAAAGAAAAACCACTCCTTATGCTATACTGGTTTATAAAACGAAACTATTACAAAGAAAATGTTAATAAATTTAAATACTCTATATCAAGATTAACGTTTTGTGATGTTTTCAATGAATCAAATTCGGATAAAGGTTTCCAAATATTTTTGATACTTTTATGTTATTTTATTAGTTATCCTTTTCTGAAATTCAGATATGTATTAATAATAGATTTCGTCGACGTAAGTGGATATCAAGAGGGCTGAAAAAAAGCTATACAACAAAGAGTAAGCTTAGGTTTAACTACTATAAATAAACTCGAACCAGATAAAATAAGTTATAGAATTTATTCCAATATACTGAGACGTTGTTTAACTCAAGCCCGGTAACTAAATAATAACAAATGTATTAAGCAATCAAAAAAATAGGTGTCGTGCTTCCTGGAATATCATAAACAATCAGACTTGCAGCATAAATCATAATTTTATCGAAAATGTTTGTATAAATGATAATCTTTTGACAGATCCTCAACAAATTGCTGAAGCTTACAACAACCAATTTATTGAATGAACAAATATCAATAACAGTAATCATTACCAAAACACTAATCTCAGAGTAAGTAAAACTCTGAGATTAGTGTTTTGTATTTCAGTGTCGTACGAGGGCGACACTGAAAGTTTTTAGAACTGGCCACTTGTAAACGAAATAATAAAAAAATTTGTTCAAATTTTGAAAATGGAACTCTTTGCCAATATTATTGTGTATGTATTTTATTAATTTGTATTTTTTTTATGATTTGGCGGCAAATTGAAAATTATCTGTGTCACGTCAGCATGAATTTAACGCGAGAAAATTTTCGTACAATGATTTTTATGACTTTCGATGTCATTTAAGTCAACAAGAAAGTTATAATAGACTTCGATTGGCCTTTTAAATAAAACTAGTTTTACGGATTTTATCGCGTATATTAACTTATTTTATATTCCCGACGTTTCGAGTACTTTACAGCACCCATGGTCACGGCCATCTTCTCTATTGAAATCAGGATGTTTAATGATTGGCTGGGTGCTACCATCTGCTTGGGATCCCATAATTAATAAAATTAAATCTAAACCCAAGCATACAACTGCAAGACTTCAAGATACTGTAAGTTTGACAATTCACAGACATTAACTTCTTGCAAATCCAGTGATAGATAAAATTCATTTGGAGTTCCATAAAGTTATTAGGGCCAATTCTTTTCATTTTATACATAAATGACTTACCTGACACAATTTGAAATAAATTTATTCTATTTTCTGATGATATTTCAGTTATTGTGAAATCTAGGAAGGACATTGACGTGGACATTTATGAATCTAATATTAATAATACTATTGACAATATTTCATTGAATATTTTCGGCCTTAGTTTAAAAAAAATATTGATTATCGCTTACTTATGTTCTTTGACTAAGATGGAATGCCTCATTCCCAATAATAAGGATCGCCGGTTTTCTACACTCACCATATTAAGCATTAAGCTGCTATTTTACGCTGGTAATCTGAAAGAGCGTGGTCCTTCCCCGATCGAGCCGAACCATTCGTGCTACAAACGTATTATAGTGCAGCAAATAGAATGCTTTAATACACAATAGAATGGCTGCTGATTTCAATAGAGAAGATGGCTGTGACCATGGGTGCTGCCATGGTCACGGCCATCTTCTCTATTGAAATCAGGATGTTTAATGATTGGCTGGGTGCTACCATCTGCTTGGGATCCCATAATTAATAAAATTAAATCCCAACCCAAGCATACAACTGCAAGACTTCAAGATACTGTAAGTTCATACTGCATAGATCGGAACAAAAATTAATAATTTTTAATCTGGAGGTAACCGTGGTTAACTATGACTTTGGGACGTCAAATATCTCAGTCCCCCCCGTGACCATGGGTGCTGTAAAGTACTCGAAACGTCGGGAATATAAAATAAGTTAATATACGCGATAAAATCCGTAAAACTAGTTTTATTTAAATGTGTAGTGTTCGCGTAAATATAAGAAATCACTCGATTGGCCTTTCACGATGAAGCCTCATCTGGTGCCACTGGTAACAACTGGTTTAATGAGTTTAAACGTGGTCGCACTAATGTCACCGATGATCTGCGTGAGGGACGGCCTTCTACGGCGACGACTGAAGATAACATCAGTGTTGTGCGGCGTATGATAGAGACTGACAGAAGAGTGACTTATCAGCAGATTCGGACAAGCTTAGGCATCGGTATGAGTCAAGTGCACAAAATCCTCCATGAACATTTAGCGGTCAGGAAGCTTTGTGTCCGGTGGATACCTTATAATTTGACAGAGGCCCAAAAACTCCGTCGTGTTGATTGGTGTCGTGAAATGGTTCAAAGATTTAACGTAGGTGACTCAAATGCTGTGTTCGACATACTTACGGGTGACGAAAGCTGGATTTATTGTTATGATCCTGAAACTAAGAGACAGTCTGCTGTCTGGGTGTTTCCTTCCGAGGAGTTGCCAACTAAAGTGAAGAGAGGTCGGAGCATGGGAAAAAGATGGTGGCCTCGTTCTTCGGAAGGACAGGTCATTACGCAACAATTGTTCCAGAGGATCGAAAAACAGTTACTGCAGAGTGGTACGCTAACAATTGTTTGCCACTTGTTTTGGAAAAAGTTCGGGAGAAACGACCTCGCAGTAGGATCCTCCTTCACCACGACAACGCCTCGTCGCACACCGCCAAGCAAACAATCGACTGCTTGGCGACGTCAGACGTGGAATTACTGGGTCACCTGCCCTATAGCCCCGACCTTGCATCTTGCGATTTTTATTTATTTCCGAAAATAAAAGAAAAACTTCGAGGAAAACGTTTTATAGACGCCGAGGAAGCAGTGGTTGCGTTTCAAAATGCCTTCGAAGAGACCCCTAAGGACGAGTGGTCAAAGTGCTTTTCTCAGTGGTATTGATGTAAATTGACACTATTTTGAAAAGATATAATAAAACTAATAACTTGCTAGTTTGTTCAGTTTTTGATTTTCTAAGAACTTTCAGTGTCACTCTCGTATTTAGAAATTTATATTGTAGATGAAGTATTGAAATTATTACAAACATTTAATATAATACGAAGTCAGAAGGTTTTAGTGGCACTTCAACGGATGTTATTAAAAGTTGTTGTACGGTTTTAGGTAGAGTATTAACTTACCCAATTTATCTGTCAAAAAAGTCAGTTGTTAAACCGATACATAAAAAGCGTGACACCAAAAGTTTTGACTTTATGGCGAAATATAATTTAATTAAAAGTGAGCAATATGGCTTTCAAAATAATAAATCGACAAACCTTTCTGGATATGATCTTGTTGACGCAATTGTTAAGGCTATCAATAATAAGCTGAAAGTTACAGTAATCTTTTTTGATATGTCAAAGGCCTTGGACTTTGTATCCCACAAAATATGTTTATAAAAACTTGATAATTTAGGGTTTCGAGGCCCTGTCCTAAATTGGATTGTTAGCTATCTAAGAAATAGGATACAATATGTAGAATTAACAAATATTGACAATTCACAGACATTAACTTCTTGCAAATCCAGTGATAGATAAAACTCATTTGGAGTTCCACAAGGTTATTACAGCCAATTCTTTTCATTTTATACATAAATGACTTACCTGACACAATTTGAAATAAATTTATTCTATTTTCTGATGATATTTCAGTTATTGTGAAATCTAGGAAGGACATTGACGTGGTTATTTATTAATCTAATATTAATAATACTATTGACAATATTTCATTGAATATTTTCGGCCTTAGTTTAAAAAAAATATTGATTATCGCTTACTTATGTTCTTTGTTATAGAATAAGGGTGATAAACGAGCATACAGTCCACCTGATGATACGTGGATGTTGTAATCTATAGACATCTTCATCTATCTTTAATTAAGAATCATAATGCAGATGCATTGTCACCCATGAGGACTAAGATGGAATGCCTCATTCCCAATAATAAGGATCTCCGGTTTTCTACACTCACCATATTAAACATGGCAGCATTAAGCTGATATTTTACGCTGGTAATCTGAAAGAGCGTGGTCCTTCCCCGGTCGAGCCGAACCATTCGTGCTACAAACGTATTATAGTGCAGCAAATAGAATGCTTTAATACACAATAGAATGGCTGCCTACCTTACTTTATACGAGAACCGGTGTCACCGGGAGCACACATACAATCGGTTACGTTGTATTATCACTACTAGAAACCCAATTTGCTCATTAGTCATACAAATTAGAATAAATAAATGTTACTAACGCATTTATATATTACATAAAATCAGACTTTATTCTAAGGCAATAACAACGGATTCACAACTAATCTTTACAGACCGTCTCTTTCTGAAAAGTATGAAAGACTGAGAATATTTGCACATTTTTAGACGTTGGTCGATGTTTACGATCATCAAAAAAAAAAGAAATCGTTTAAATTATCAAACACATTTATTTATAAATAGTGTGCAAACTAATTGCAAATACAATGGTAGTAAGTATTTTTTTAAATTGTAAATAAATAGTTGTTGAACACGTATAAGATGCGTAGTATACATAATATTAGTCTGTGCGTTTAAGCATACTGTGTATATAATGGTATCATAAAAAATCATAACCGGTAACCACCAATATATTTCAAAATATTTTAATAATATTTGCGATTTTATGTTTTAGGAGTCGACAGCACCTCAATTAGTAAATTTTTCGATTGAAGAATCCAAAATTAGGTTCAAAAAAATATATATCTCTAGATAATTACTAAACATGTTGTTATCTATTTTTTAATGTTGTCAATTTTAAATTATACTTCAGAAAATATAAGACAAAAACATAATCCGCTGTCAAAATGTATTGCAGATAAATAAAAAGAGAGTTATTCAGTATCATGTGTATGAGAAATCCATACTTTTCTATTTTAATACGAAAATCTGTCCTGCTTTCATGACTAAACTGCTGAACTAATTTTAATAAAATTGAGTGTGATGTCATGTAAGGTCACAGCTAAGTAGGCTTTACAAATTTGGTCGTTATTAGCCGTTAAACTGCGAACTTGGGGAAAAAGCTATGAAAGGAAATGGTAATTCACTCAACCGATTTTGACGATATTTGGTATTCAAATAGCTAGAAACATAAAAAAGGCTAGGCTCCCTTTTATCCCCAAAATTTACTATAGATAACACGGTATGATCGAATTCCACGCAGTGAAAGCTACTATTCATATTATATTCTTTAAATTAGTATTTTTATTAAAGGTTGCCTTTAAAATGAGTTGACCTATTTGCCTACGTTGTTTTATATCCACTAATTGCAATTTGTTGCGGACGGTCTATTAAGATAGTGGTACTTACTTAGTTTAATAAATAAAAAAGTATTTACAGAAAAATAAATTTATTAAAAAGTTTATATTATAGTAACATTTATAAGAAATTCATCTAGGCTGTAACAATTAAACACATCCGTAATCATTAAACTATCTAGTAGACATTTGCCAATTTTCGTGTTTGCATAAAATTTTCAAAGCATGTTTTTCGTATTTTCTATAAATTAATTTTAAGAAGTTTTTCATTAACCTTCGTAAAATGTATATTTGTTTAACAAATGCCGTTTGGTATTTTTAGCAACTCAGATTTTCAACAAGAAATGATATCGAATATTAAATTTTACATATTCAAATTCAAATTCAAATTCAAATTCTTTATTTGCAACTAAATAGGTACAAAATGTTTTCTTATTGATGTTAGACTGTTATTGTGTTAAGAAAACCTATTTAGCTGTTTTCAACAGCATGCAAATATTCAAAGTTTTATAATACATAAATCAATTACAAATGTCGTCTATATAAACAAACTAAAACGTCATTTTACAATCTTTATAAATAAATAAATTCATATATATAAATTAATTAATTAATGCATCGATTTTAATTAACGATAAAACTAGTTAGTCACTACAATTCAAAACTCATTTACTGTATAAAATGCTTTATCTACCAGCCATCGTCAAGTGATATTTTAAACTTATTATAAGGTAATTGCTTAATATGTGAGGGTATTTTGTTAAATATCGTGTTACACATTGCATAGCTATTTTTTTGAAAGCGCTTACTTTTTGGAATTGTGTCAAGTATTAATTTATGTGGGTTCCGTAAATTTATTTTTGTTGCATCTTTAGTTTGTAAGAATAAGTACTTGTTTTGCATTACAAATTTGCCTACCTCAAATATATAGAGGCAGGGAAAAGGAAGTATCTTTAAACTCTTAAAGTAAGGCTTGCATGACGTGTCTGATGGGATGTTACTAATAGCTCTAATACAGCCTTTTGTGCTAAAATACTTTTGAGAGTCTGTGCCATTACCCCACATTAAAAGTCCGTATCTGATAACAGATTCTACATATGCAAAATACGCTGTGACCGCTGTATTTTTGTTTGCTATTTTTGTCAATTTATGTAACGCGTACACAAATCTGTTAATTTTGTTACACACTTTATGTATGTGTTCTTTCAATTCAGGTTCAGTCTATAATTAAACCTAAAATGACGTACTAGTAGCGTTCTGCAGAAGTTGTCCATTATATTCAATATTAACGTCAGAGCTTAAATTATTAAAATTAATGATATTTGTTTTACTTAAATTAATGTGAATTATTTTATTAAGCCATTTATTTACTGAAATAATTGTATTTATAATGTCCGTTTTGTGTTGATCTAGTGGGTTTTTACTAGTCGCTATCGTTATCGATATGTCATCTGCAAATAAAGTAGTTTTATAGTTTGAGATGTCAGGTAAATCATTTATGTATAAAACAAACAACAATGGTCCGAGTACTACCTTAGGGAACACCAACATTATTATTTTGATATTTTTTAATTTTTAATAATTTTGATATTACATATTATGATTTCTTTTAGGATATTCCATTAGGTTCAATATAATCTCTGGAAACAGTTATTACAGTCTATGATTGATTAAAACATTTTGAGGTTATATCTTCTTCTTCACATTCATCGCTATCACATTCTCAGATGTTGAATTAATCCTTTTCACAGGATCACACTTACCGGTGCTAATGTTATGAATACACTTTCTTTACGTGGAATTGTATTTTCTTTCAAAAATCTTCTATAATGTATGGATATGAAGTTAGTCTGAAAAAAATATTTGAGCGAATGTAACTATTTTTGTAGGCATCCAGTTAAGTCTTCCCGTAGCTTTTATCCGTATTTTTTTATGTTCAGATCTCCAGGAAAACTGCAAAAATGGTTTATATAAATAAAATTTATCTTATCTAAAAAAGTACGAACAGTAGTAAATAATACAGTATTGGTAAGCCAACACCAGGCAAGAGCATAATTGGAAGAAAAATTATGAAAATACATATTATAAAATTTTTATTCTTATCACACAAAATGGATCTAACCAACGTGAACCAAAGTGAACATACAGTATGGAGTTATGATACGTAACTAGAAGATTAAATGTAAAAACTTTATTGAAAATTTTTCAATGAGACCTATAGAGGGAATAAAATAAAAATTTATTCGTAGGTCATTAAATTACTATTTCCCATCGTTTTTGATCGCATCTATTTAGCTTGTCATTATACCAAGTAAAATTTTAAAAGCGACAATATTTCCCGATTTACCGGTATCAGTAAAATTTAGTTACATCCCTAGTACTGTTGTTTTTACACATCAATATTTCTTTATTTTTGTTTCTAATATTCACAAAATATAAATAGTTTCGACTTTCTGGTGAAAGGATATACCACTTTTATTCAAATTTCACATCCGGCTGTTTTTCCGACACGTAATTGTCGCACACTTCTGCATTTTTAAAATAAGTTGCACTCAGCAACGCTTGACACAAAAATTGGGCAACGACTGTGACGTCAAAAGAGATGTTTTGACACTTATAGGAGTGAATTGACATGTTAGTGGCTACACGGGCACCGTCCACTCCCCCGTTCTATTATATATAATATATTATAGTATTATATAGTGCAGCAGCGTGGCTCTACCATGACTCCACCATGTATAAAACGTGGAAACTACACTCCAAGACTACTTGAATGACAGATAGTTATGATAGAACAGTTGCCATTGTATTATTAAATGAATACTCTGTAAGAATCACCTCGATTATTATTACAATATGTTGATATGAAGTAAATACCTCTTTATTTTGTCTAACGTCTTTTTTGTGTGTATGAGTAAATGTATTTTGACATCTATTATTACTACTTTTACTAACTTGATTAGAAAATTATTGTAAATGGTATTAAAAAAATGTTCATTTCATTACTTATTTCAATTTTACTTATTTTTTCATGTTGACGTCACTATGCATGTTATTTTTGTAAGAAATAAATAAATTATTGAACTATGTGGTAATCTAAGGGACAACCCTATGCACAGAAGTGGGCTTTTGATACGGTGTAATAAATGAATGAATATTAAATTGTCGCTAGAAACCATCACTCAATGAGCGTAGTACGCGACTGTCAATAAGTCGAATGTCCTACTTGTGTATACGTTTTATGTACAATGTTTAACTACTCGATACTGGTACGTGTTGCTTCGTCATGCGCGAAGCTCGGTTAACTAGCTTTACAAGGACGTGCAAATTGAAGGGATTCACGACTGACCCACTTACAGTACGTAGTGTAGATAAGTTTATTGAATTTATACGGTGCTTGTTGACATCTTTGGGTAAGATCTGTAGGGAACGACGAGTGTATTTTGATTTTTATTTAATAAGGGAGACAAACGAGCACAAAATCTACTGCTTTGTTCCATATAAATCTACGTTGTCACCCCTGAGGGCATATAGCATGCCTAGTTAACAGTAAAAAGGATCTTAGGTTCTCTACACCCACCATTAATAATACAGTAGCACGAAGCTACTAGTTCACGCTACTATTCTGTGAAAGTGTGATCCTTTCCCAGTCGAGCAGACCCACTCATGCTGCAACCACAATATAGCTGCAGCATGGCTTGACCACTTTGTGTCAAAGAAATATTTTTTTATATGTTTGATTATTAATAATATTATTAATCGAGCCGTGGTAGCTCAGATGAGTAGCGCTCGCTGTAAGTTTCAAAGTACGCGATCAACCCGGGTTCGATCCCCGCCGGCACCAATGAAATTGTTAATTGAAATTTTAAGTGCTGATTTACCACGTTTTCGGCGGTGAAGGAAAACATCGTGAGGAAAGCTGCATGTCTGACAATATTTCGACGAATTCCTTGCGCTAAAAACCATCTCAGAAATAAGAGGAGGCCTGTGCACGGCAGTGGGACGTATATAGGCTGTAACTTTAACTTTTAACTTTACATTTTAATAAAATATGGGTTAATTAAAGCCTCCCCTTGATTTAAATCCATTCTATAGTCCATTTTATCTATTCATAGCCCGCAAAAGTCCATTGCTGGACATGGGCCTATACCAAGCAGTACCAGACGTTACGCACCTTTGAACGTGCCCGCGTTGCTTTTCTTGGTATTTTACGCATGGCTTAAACGAGATAGATAACCATCTTTCGGATGCCATGAGGTCTTTCAGGCATATCCCATAGTTGTATTGGTTGCCTTTAGCATTTTATGTGGCACAAAATAAGATAGCTGTATTATTGTCACTTTCCATAGATGCAAGCATATGAGCAATTGATGGCCCACTAGCGAAACAAAAAACGTTGTCAATAAAGTCATGTTGTCAATGACTAAGTAAAATTAATAAATTAAATATATCCGGTTCATGCTTAATATCAATAATCATAATTATATTAAAGCTAGAAAATAAGAGGGCCTATGGGAACAACCCACGGGACGAAAAGAATACTTTGTTTATACCACCACCATAAGGCACTTTTTATTTCATCATCATCATTACAGCCCTTCACAAGTCTACTGCTGAACATGGGCGCCCCCCAAGGAATGCCACAAAGCACGGTCCTGAGCCACCTGCATCCTTCGACTTCCTGCATCTCTTACCAGGTCGTCACTCCATCTAGTGGGGACGCCTACACTTCGTCCGCCGGTACGAGGCTGCCACTCGAGAACCTTTCTTCCCCATCGGTTGTCGGTTCTTCGAGCTATATGGCCGGCTCATTGCCACTTCAGCTTACTAATCCTTTGGGCTATGTCGGTTACTCTGGTTCTACTGCGGATATGCGGAAACCCCGAGCATAGACCTCTCCATAGCTCGCTGAGCGACCTTGAGCTTCCTCATACGGCCAGCAGTGCAGGACCATGTATCAGTTCCATATGTCATCACTGGCAACACGCACTGGTTGTACAATTTAGTTTTGAGATTTTGAGGTATGTCATTGATGTTGATACCGTATCTTTTCCAGTCCAGTGGCTTAAAAACTCTGATTCATACTCTGATTCTGTTCTCGGATAGACATCGTAGCCCTACAAACACTTCAGCACTTTCATGTACCGACAGTCAACTTGGCACCGCTGAACGGACTGTAGCACCGCCAAAATTTCGCCGGAATCAAAGGCTTTTTCATAGTCCACATACGCAAGTCAAAGTGGAAGTTTGAACTCTTCGGTCTTGTGTACAATTTGCCGAAGGTTATATATGTGGTCTATGGTACTGAAGCCTTTTCGGAAACCAGCTTGTTCGGGAGGCTGGAAGTCTTCAAGTCTGCTGGCGAGACGATTCGTAATGACTCTTGAAAACAGCACGTAGACGGGGCTCAGAAGGGAAATTGGTCTGTCGTTCTTCAAGAGAGTGTTATCGCCTTTCTCGCCAGAACAAGACCACCGCACTTCTGCTCCACGCCTCCGGAGTAGTCCCACTATAGAGGACGAAATTAACGAGCTTCTGAAGAACTTCAAATACCGGTTTTCCACCCGCTTTCAGAAGCTTCGCTGTAATTCCATCCTGGCCTGGGGCCTTGCCGTTTTTAAGGGTACTGGACAGCCATTCTAATCTCGCTCAGACTGACATCCGGGATATCATCGGAATATTGTCGAATAAGTCTTACTATTTGATCATTACTCACACTTACGTGTGGCTCCAACCATGATGTGTACAGCTTCCCATAGAATCTCTTAATCTCACTCAAAATCTCAGGTGTCCCGGAAACGATGCTGCCACACTCGGTCTTCAACTGATGGCTCTTTCTGGCAGACAGATCTCTGGCAAACACTTTGGAGATTTGGTTCCGCTCGATCGCTTTTTCAATACAAGCTGTATTGAAGTTGCGTAAGTCCTGCCGCATGCATTTGGAGATCTGTCTGTTCAGTTGCCTGTATGCTGTCAAATCTGTTGAAGACTGCAGCCTCATTTCCCGTGTAATAGTCATGAGATTAAGAGTGTGATCGGAGACTTTTTGTGTTCTTCTGCGGCGTGTTTTGCAGAACTTAGCTCCGACCGCATGGACAGTTTTCACAAACTTGTCATTCATATCGTCCACTGCATTCTTCTAGGCACTGAAAATGGTTTAGTAACTCGAGCTGAAAGGTTTCAAGACTATGGATTAGAGCACAAGAGGGACGGAGCGTTGACTTCATTTGACGAGACCTCTCCAACTTAACGTTTAGGTTCAATGGGCCTCTACCCATTCGGTGATCGCTACCAGTTTTCACCTCTGGTCTGGTCTGGTCGTCATAATGAAGTCAATCTCATTTTTTGCCGAACTGTCGGGGCTTGACAAGGTCCACTTCCTGTGAGGTCGCTTCTGGAAGAAAGAGTTCATCATAAAGAGTCCCTCTTTCTCCATGAAGTCGGCCAGCTGTTGGCCCCTTGGGCTACGTTACTCTATTCCAAATTTCCTTACTTTCAGCTCACCGTTCTCTCGTGTGCCTAGTTTTGCATTGAAGTCTCCCATTAACACCGTATAGTGGGTTTTGGAGGAATGCATGGCTTTAGAGATATCCTCATACATTTCCTCTACCTTGTCATCAGGATGTGCCGAGGTTGGTGCGCTGTATTACCTTCAACGAATACCGTTTGGTGATTCTGAGTATAAGGTACGCAACCCACGTCGACACACTCACAATCTTTACAAGATTGTTAACGAGAGACTTGTGGAAGATACATTCGACACCTCCTTGGGACAGATGGTCACCCTCCCGGTGATAAAACAAGTTGCCGGATTTGAGGATTACCGTGTCCTCCCCCTCTCTTCGGACTTCGGATAATCCTATAATATGCCAGCGTAACTTGTGAATCTCTTCTTCCAGGTCCAGGATCTTCTCGTCAGTCCTCAGGGTGCGTGCGTTATATGTTGCCAGGTCGAGTCGTCGTAGGTGGCAACCGAACCTCCGCCGGAGATTCTTAACACCCCCTGCCCCGCCGTTACTATGGTCGCCACCGTAGCCAGGAATAGAATGGGGGCCGTCGCTTCGTAACTTTCATTTCATGGGGGGGGGGATATTTGCCATAGTTACCACGCTTGGCGAGCGGATTGGCAACCGCAGTTTTTTATTGTAATCTTGCTGTTATCAGAAAAATGCTGCTGCCCATCTCCTGCCTGTTTCCCACTGTCACCTCTTACGACACCCACGGGAAGATATGGGGTAGTGGATATTCTTAACCACCACTACACGGCATTTTATTTACTATATACTTATCTGATAAGTCCACTAATACACATTGCCATTGCTGTCTTAGATATAAAAAAATCTGTGCACAGTATAAGGAATAGACCTCCTTAAATATCTCATATGGCTTTAGAACAAGAAACGGTCTACCGCACTTCCTCAATCCGTGTTAGCGATCTTTGCATATCATCGAACAAGTTGATTTCCTCACCCTCGAACTCGTGTGATAATATGGTTCCCAACTAAATATTGTTAACAAAACGATATATTTTGCCATCAGGACTTTTGCTAGGACAATTTCTGACCTTAGAGACCTTCCAAAAGGACACCACTGCTTTCTTAAAGAGTGGCATTGCCCGCGATTTTCTCTGGTGCTGTAAATATTCAGGAGCCGCAGAAACCACTTACTATCACGTCAGCTATATGCTCGTTTGCTCTCTCTTTTATAAAAACAGGCTGGATACAAATGAAGAATTTGGCTGCTTGATCGTAAACGCGACTGCTGATCATGAGGTCTCAAGTTTGAGGTGAGGTATGCCTACCCATCTGACGATTAGAGAGAGAGATAGAGTGCCGTGCACTATAATCCTGTCTTACACAGACAGGATTATAGTGTCTTCTTGTTTACCTAACACATAGATGGGCGCAGGCGATTGAGTCCAAAGGGGAGGTATTGGCCGTTAGTTTGGACATAGCGAAGGCCTTCGATCGGGTCTGGCACAAAGCGCTTCTTTCGAAGCTTGCTTCCTATTGGCTTCCGAGAAATTGTGCAATTGGATCACCAGTTTACTGGCTGATCGAACATCAAGGTCGTAGTAGACGGTGCGTGCTCCGATTACAAGCCTATTAATGCTGGTGTTCCACAAGGCTGCGTGCTATCACCAACGCTGTTTCTTCTGCATATCAATGATATGTTGCAAACCGGTAGCATTCATTGCTATGCGGATGACAGCACTGGTGATGCTCTATACACCGGCCGTGCCAATATTTCTCGGGAAAACGTCGCCGATACCGGAACAAACTTGTGTCTGAAGTCGAGACTTTGTTGAACAAAGTCTCGGATTGAAACGACTAAATCTAGTCCAGTTCAATCCCCAGAAGACACAAGTTTGCGCGTTTACCGCTAAAAGAACCCCTTTGTCGTATCTCCTCAGTTTCAAGGCACTCCTTGTTGCCTCAGCCAGTATCGAACCCTCGGCGTTGACATATCAGTGACGTGCAGTTTCGTGTTCTCTTGGAAGAGAAGGCCGTTGGCCTCTAAAAAGCTTGGCGTGCTCAGTAGAGCGGGGCAGTATTTCATGCCGGCACACTTCAACTTGCAACTTTACAAGGCGCAGGTTCGGCCTCATGGAATACTGTTCCCATCTCTGGGCAGGCTCCCAGTGCCAGCTCCTTCCACTTGACCGCATTCAGCGCAGAGCGGATCGAATCGTCGACGACCGAGTTCTTTCCGATCGGCTTGACTCACTAGCACTGTGTAGAGATGTTGCATCTCTTTGCGTATTTTATCGCATGTACCACGGGGAGTGCTCTGAGGAATTGTTCGAACTAATTCCAGCCGCTCAATTTCACCATCGCACATCGCGACAAAACTCGCGATACCATCCATACCATCTGGATGATTGGCGGTCCACCACTGTGCGATTTAGAAGATGTTTTCTTCCTCGCACTACTTCCTTGTGGAACCGATTACCACCAGCGATTTTCCGGACCGATACGACTTAGGGACCTTCAAGAAAAGAGCCTACTCCTTTTTAAAAGGCCGGTAACGCATCTGCAATTCCCCTGGTGTTGCAGTTGTTCATGGGCGGCGGTAGTCACTTAACATCAGGTGAACCGCATGCTTGTTTGCCCCCTCTCCTATAAAAAAAAGATAGCTAATCTCCGTTGAAACTAGTCGCCGTGGTCGAAATTCGAAATGGAGAATATTTTATATTATTATCATGCTGAAGATGTAAGAAAAGAAAGGTAAAAACTAAAAATATGTAAAGCGAGCAGTACGCGAGTAACCCGGGTTCGATCTGCGCCGGCACCAATGAAATTGTTAATTTCAATTTTAAGCGCTGATTTACCACGTGCTCGGCGGTGGAGAAAACCATCGTGAGGAAATCTGCATGTCTGAGAAATAAGAAAAAAAATATATTTCAAAGACCTGTGAAGTTCACCACCACGCATTGGGGCAGCGCGGCGGACATTTCCTTGTCCTAAAACCCTCTCAGAAATGAGAGGACAGGCCTCTGACAGGCCCATCATTGTGATGTATATAGGGTGTAACTTTAATTTTAACTAGCTTTAATGCGGTCTAAAATCATAGCACAGCGCAGTGCTACAGATGATAGAGTATATTTGACAACGGGTTGTGACTAAAGATAGCACGGTTTTTACAGTTTCAGTAATTTCAGCTGAGAGCGAAAATAAGAAATATGATCGAACAAAATATATTTTTCAAAACTAGTATTTATGTCGCAGTAAGATAGTTAAAGCTGTGAAATAATTATATCCCTAGGGATATAGCTATAAACCGTATTATAATTATATGAAAGCAGTTCATAACTACCTTACTAGACTAATCTAGTGAAATAATTATTATTGTAAACTGAATGTACAGGAGGAACAAATTTCGCAACATTGATATTGGATCTTAAGTTCCTGTTGTGTTGTTGTTCATGTTTCTTTTTTCGACAGTAGGTTAAGGTGCGACTGGGGTGCCACTCCAAAGCCGCGTACATTATAATGATATAAAATATAATATTGTAAGAATTTAACACATTAATTTAAAAAAAAAACACAGTTATAATTATTTCACTGGATTAGTCTAGTAAGATAGTTATGGACCGCTTTCATATTACTATATTACGGTTTATAGCTATATCCCTAGGGATATAACTAGGTATATCTCGGCTTTAACTATCTTACTGCGACATTTACAAAGTACTTTTTGTTAGTCAAATCTACGCCATCGCTTCAAAAAGTCTAATATTGCGAGAGACATTGTGAAAAGAAGCGGTAAGAAATTTACAAGTAAACTATTTTCTCCCAACACTTACAATTTTACTGTTTAAAATATATACTTAGGTAAAAAAGGTAAGTTTACTATGTCCACGCATTCTTATCTTTTAAATAGTTATCGAACTTATAATATCCTTTCTTAATTCTTAATAAGGATGCTTTATATACGCGCTTTGAATTATCTCTTAACTAGATGAGATGAAAGATGAAAAGGATACAATTATTGACGAGACAGCCTGATAATCTGTCAAGGAGGTCATGGAATATCAAAATAAATTCGTAATAATATATTATACCGTACTGTCGTAAAGAAACAATACAAATGTAATAACAAAAAATTATTAACTAATTTGAATACGTAGTACTTTACAAATGATCGTGACATTCGACATAGAGGGACAAAGTAAAAGGGAATATAGTGATAGTCAAATAGCAAATGGGGGTTTGTCGAATGTAGTTTTGAATAAATAACGAGGTAGTATAGTATACAGGGTTGGAAAGGTACAAATTCGGCGTCCAACTTACCACAACGTACGCTCGAAATGTGGTCAAATAGATCCGAGAAAATTAAAACTTGTCCTCAATCAAAATACAAACTTGAGTTTTGAACTGAATTCATTTTGCAATTATTTCTATCATTTTGTAATATTTAATAGTTTAGAGATCGTCTAATTTAAAACTGCACGCGTTTCCTTTATTGTTTTGGCAGTTTTTATCTCTTATATCATGTTGAATGTAACAAAAATACAAAAACCTACAAAGCAAGCAAAATGTAAATATAAATCCGCGTGCCATTTGTCAATATAAAGAGCGCGTACATTTAGATTACTGATACTTAATTCGGTAAATGTGACAAAATCAACCAAAAATACAAGAGAGCCACCATTTATAATGCGTTTGGTGGTCTTAAGTATTTGTATTACAATCAACATGATATAAGTAAGTGATAAAAACAACTAAAACTATAAAGTAAACGCGTGCAGATTTAAATAAGACATTCTTTACCACAGTTTACAAAAGAATCTATTTGAACTGGGATCCCTACTGTGTAATCGACGCGCCGCCATAATTCCAGTTCAGTAAAATAAATGACGTATAACGAACGGTGGTTTTAATGCTTTGTACTCTCTGTTTAATGTACAACACACATTTAGAATCCAAATGAAAACATTGAATAAGTACTTTTCTTTATTTCAGCCGTTTCCTTATGGTTGGTACGATAATAATATATTGTACTTCCTCGACAATTATTTCAGATATTCTTATGTTCACATAACGTCTTTAAATGTGAAAATTCTACAACGAAAACAATAAAGACATTTTATGAATACTGTCGAAGTAGCGGCTGAAGTATTATAAATTTGAGTGAGCTTTTGCATACTTAAAAAGATGCAGAATCGTCGACAATGAAAAGAATGTAGGTAGCGTTCATTAGAATAAAATCCCCGTGTAACATTTAAGGTGTAATTCTTATTTCAAAATCTCTCACTTAGAGTTATTACAGTTTAAAGCTCTGTTTACTTTTAACCTCCGAGGTAAACAGAGGGGTGTTATAAGTTTTTAGTGTGTATCTGTGTGTCTGTATGTGGCATCATAATTCCTGAACGGATAAACCAATTTTGATTAAGTTTTTTTTTCAATTGAAAGGTGTCTTAATCGAGGGTGTTCTTAGCTATGTTGAAGATCATCAGCTCTTTTTGTTTCGGGTGTTTTGAATTTTTTTTTAATTTAAGTTATACACTTTTGACAGTGTTATGCCGTGTAGTGGCGGCGTAAGAGATTTCACCACCACATACCATGCCGTGGTGTTGTAAGAGGTGACGGCGGGACATGAAACAGGAGATGGGCAGCAGCATCTTCCTGATAAAAACTTAAAATAATGAAAACTGCGGTTGCCGACTCACATGCTAAGCGTAGCAACTGTGGCAAATATCGTTATGAGTCAAACTAATGACCTATGTTGTATACTGGATTTTTGAAAGAATGCAATGAATTAATCAATTACAACTAGGTTTTACAATGCTTTAAATAAGAGATAAGGTAGTTATTTTGATTATGTTAACATCATAAGATAACTTATTACGAGGTTAATACATAAACTTGTTTTAACCGACTTCAAAAAAGGAGGAGGCTCTATATTCGACACGTATATAATTATTATGTTCTACGATTTTCCATTAAACGTTTTAAAATGTTAAAACGTTTTGGGGGAATCATACTACAGCTATATTATAGTTGCAGCACGAATGAATCGGCTCGACCGGGGAAGGGCGACGCTCTCACAAAATACCAGCGTAAAATAGCAGAAACGAGCTATTCCATCTCAGTCCTCAGGGGTGACAACGCACTTGCATTTTGATTCTTAATCAAGGTAGATGCATATGTTTATGGGCCACAGCATCCACTTACCATCAGGTGAACTGTGTGCTTGTTTGTCACTCTTATTTAAAAAAATACGCATACCATTTGCAGTGAATTCATTTATTTGTACGTCTAACACAAAGAAAAATAAGTTTTAACTGCATTTCCAAATAATAAATATTACACTGAAACTCATAAACAAACTTTAATAAAATAAAATCCAGTTATATCCATTTTACGTTTTCGACGAGACTAATAAACTTGCAACTCGTAAAAGAAAACAAACTGCATTAAAAAAATTATTAACTTCATTTTTCTATACATATTTTATAACATAAAAAGGCTATCGAGCTAACAGCTGACTTGATTCTACGCGCTTTTTATAAAAGAGGTGGGAATTTAAGCGACAGTAGCCTAATGGCAGGGTGCGGCCCACGAACTCAAAAGGTCGTGTGTTCGAATCCGCTGTTCGACTACTGTCGTGAACAACTTCTAACACAAGCTGAGCCGGAGTGGCTAAAAAGAATATTAGTAATTAAAATTGCATTTATATAAAAACATGTGGAATTTTTTAATAAAAATAATTCATGTGGCTTACCTGTTGGTAGGTGACTACCGAAAACTGTAAGAGCGTAGCCAGCCTTTCAGAGCCCTAGGCAGCCTGGGCAGGAGATATTCCAGATAAGAGTTCACTAGTAATTAAAAAAAGTTGTTTGTCGCCTTGCCTGCTAAGCGTAGCAACTATAGCCAATACTACCTCTTTGAAGAAATCTATGGGCGAGGCCTACTCATAGACTTATTTTACTACCTAGACTTATTGCCTACTAGAGCATATTTTAAAGGATATAGTGAATAATGATAAAGAAACACATAAATGACTTTTTTATTGAATAAGGGTGACAAACGAGCACACAGTCGGCCGACCTGATGGTAATTGGATGATGTGGCCCATAGACATCTACATCTATCCTCAATTAAGAACCAAAATACAGATGATCCCTGAGCACTAAAATGGAATGCCTCGTTTCCAGTTAAAAGGGTCTGTTTTTTTACCGACTTCAAAAAAGGAGGAGGTTCCCAATTCGACTGTATTTTTTTATGTGTGTTACCACAGAATTTTTTTCTAGGTGAAAAGATTCTGATGCTAATTGAAATGAAAGCTGATCTTTCTCATGTGGTCCCATATAAATTTCATCAAGATCTGACCAGTAGTTTTTGAGTTATCCTTAATAATGTGTTTTTAATTGAATTCGACTACACTGATGATGTTCTCATTTTATTTATATTGAAGTAGGTCGTACAAAATTTTTAATTTTACCTCTTGTTGTATTACATGTTCCTATACCATTCATCCGATTACGATGAAACTTTGGTAAGTGGTGGTGCGCGCGTCCGCAAATGGTGCAGACGACATAGGCTTTTACGACACACACGAGACGAAATAGGATGATGGATTCCTCTACACCGCCACCACACGGCGTTTATTATATTTACGCGAATACCACACATCAAATAAAACTAATTTAACGGATTTTATCGCGTGTAACTTTAACTTTTTAAATCCCGATGTTTACCGAAGTAAAGGTAGCCGGACTAACTACGACATTGGTACGTCAAACACGTCGGGAATTAAAAAGTTAAAATTAGACGCGATAAAACCTGTAAAATTTGTTTCATTTAAAAAAATATCTTAATATTGTATGTATTATTTTAAGCCCCAAATTTTTGATAAGACTCATGAAGTTTTCTTGATACTTTAACAATTTCAAAACTTGAGTATGTAAGTAATTATGAAGGGTGTAAAACTTCGCAAAGTATCCTCCCCGAATCTGATAAAGTTAGGGTATCGAGTTAGGTAGAATAAGTACACGTATATATTATAAGCTGAAGTAGGGCCTTTGTGTAGGCTTATTTTAAATATTAAGCTGATAAACGAGGTTACATTGTACTATAGCCCGTGGATACCTTCAACCAACTTTATTGAAATTCCAATTGTTTATTGCATGTCACACCGTGTAGTGGCGGTGTAAGAATATTCACTACCCCATACCATCCCGTGAGTGTTGTAAGAGGTAAGCAAACCAGAATATGAGCATCAGTATCTTCATGATAAATAGCTGAATAAAAATAAAAAAACTACGGTTGCTTCACAATATGTAATATACTGGCACTCTATACCCTTCAGGATTGAAGACAGTAGTGCCCGTTATGTTCCCTAACAATTGGTATGAGAGCCGGTACTTTCCTAAACTGACCCCTAGGCAGATAAGAAACTATACCCGTACTCTGGATTACTGAGAAGTCGAACCTATTAATAATTTTAAAAAATTATTACACATTAATCAAACTCTTGTTCCCACTAATTAAATCCATTATCGGATCATTAGACGCTTGGCTGGTTTCTACCCCTTTGTGTCGATATCGAACGCATTTGGACTAAACGGTTTGCTTCGTCGTTTAGAATGTGTCATGTGTACAGCAAAGGGGTGGAATAATTTGCCAGCATTAGTCCTTCCATCCGATTACAATGAGGGTGTCTTCAAGTCAAGAGTTAACATGCTTTTGTTAAGCTTAGTCAGTACGCTTTGCCATCTTTGGCTGCATTAAATTATGCTCGCTGTAAATTTCATAGTACGCGAGCAACCCTGGTTCAATCCCTGTTACCAATTAAATTGTTAATTGCAATTTTAAGTGCTGACCACGTACACAGCGGTGAAGGAAAACATCGTGAGCAAACCTGCATGTCTGAGTAAAAAAAATCGAAGATATGCGAAGTCCGCCAACACGCATTGGGGCAGCGCAGCGTACCGAACACTTCCTTGCCCTAAAACCTTCTCAGAAGTGAGAGGAGGCCTATGCCCAGCAGTGGGACGTATATACGCTGTAACTTTACTTTACTTTACTTTACATTCATAAGTTCAGTCTGCTGAAATTTCATGCAAGGGCAAGCCAATATATTTACTTAGGTATATACAACATTCTGATTATGGTGACCCGGGTTCGAATTCGGGTCGGGCCCCCAATAACTGATTTTTGTAAAATATCATAATAAAGGAGATGCCCGGAGTAAGGAAGTTCGCGGTATTTCACCCCTGTGCCTCGGAAAGCACTTAAAGCAGGATCAACGCTGTGCATGATCTCTCTCCGATCCGAGTGAAAGAATAGAGAGTGCACCTGTGCACTCGGGCACTATAATCCCATCCTGTGCAGATGGCAAGTCTCCACTGAGACTGGCCGCCGTGACCAAAATTTGGTCTGGAGGACATTTTATATAACATAAAGGCAAAGTTAAGAAGAGAAACAGCCTACGTCCCACGGCTGGGCACAATCCTCCTCTCATTAATGCGCTACTCCAACGTGAAACTTCAAATTGATTACTTTGGTTACATTCGTGGACTTCACATGTCCTCGTTTTCTCACTACACGAAATCACGCTCGGGTTTCATTTAATGGTATGCATCCAGATTCGCCGTAAGAGGGTGGCGTAAAATAATATTATTTAGTCCTGTGGGTGTCGCAAGAGGCGACAATGGGAAATACCAGAAAAATCTTATGGTTTTTAATAGATGGCGGTATAACCATCACGTTTACTTCAGAGCCAAAATACCCCCACGAAAATATATATTTATTTTCAGCTTATATAATATAATAGTTATTTAACTATGAACTGACACAATATCATTGTGGACAAGACAAGAAAATAATGATATGACAAATACGAGAAGAGGCCACAATAATAATTTTATAGAAGCTGACTGAAAATGATGTACCTTAATATTATACTTAATACTATCTATATATTACTATAATAAAACGACGTCTGCCTGAACAAGCATCACGCAAAAACCAGTCAACTGATTTTGATGGGACTTTCACTGGCAAATAGCTGATGTTATAAGGAGTAACTTAGGCTACTTTTATTTTAGGGATCCGCGCAAAAAAATTCAACGCGGGCGAAGTCGCGGGGAACAGTTAGTATGATATAAATTTGTAAAGTCGTGAGTAAAAAAAGAATATATAAATAAATTACGGAATACATAATTATGAATGAAGAGTATTGATATTGTGTAGGTGTCAGTTACATAGGTAAATAAAATTGTCGGAGGTTAGCATATCCACATACAATTAACCTGATCGCCTGACAGTTTGGAAAACCTAATAACCGATTAATTTTAATAATTTTTTCGGATGCGATAAAACAAGGAATGAGCTCTGACTATTGTTTTTGAGTAAAATGAGAATTTACTAAGAATCGTACTGTATAGGAACATTTTCCATTATCTTGATCATGTATATACATAAGCCGTGTACATGAAAGTAATGACAAAAATATTAATGAATAGCTAAAATGCTAAAGCAGCAGGTGGTATGGAGTAAAATAAGTAATGGTTAGCCAAATATAAAAGTATAAAATAAATGAATTTAAAATAATAATGAATGAGATTAAAGAGTATGAATCCTACTTCCTACTTCCTACTGATATTATAAACGTGAAAGTTTGTGGAGATGTTTGGATGTATGGATGTTTGTTACTCTTCCACGCAAAAACTACTGAATGTAATTTTATGTAACTTTACAATAATATAGCTCATACATCAGAACAACACATAGGCTGTATTAATAAAGATATTTTGTAAACTGGTTAAAATATAACGATAAGTGTTAAGTAAGTCGGAAAAAATCTGTCATCTGCGAGCTATTTTGGCGTGCGGTAAAAAAACTGTAAGAATTACACAAATATAATGTATGATGTAATTGTTTCTTCTAAATAGTTCTACAAAAAAGTCCGCGACAGTATATATCTATCTTTTATGTGTAAGCCATTATTACCAAATTAGTGAACCATAAATTAGTACAATAAAATTTTATATTTTATTTCCAATGCACATTTTGCAGTAACAAGTGGATTTTATCAAAATAAATACTTTAATCGCTTCTGATGTTCAAAGTAGATAATCTTTGTCTTTTAAACTACCTACGTAATTTGGTCAAATATTTTTAAAGTAACGACGATTAAAAATTGTGCGGTCTGGCGCGCGCATGGCGATCGGGCGTACTGCGGGTGAGGTGGGGGTAAACATCGCTCATCGCCGGGTGAGCATATGTACCTCTTCACGCTTAAACCGCTGAACCGATTTAGATGAAATTTGGTATCGAGATAGTTTAAGTCCCGGGGAAGGAAATAGGATAGCTTTGCTCACGGAAATCATCCCTAAAGAGGATGATGGAATTTACTATGAAAGTGCGATTATTGATGGATCACCTATGGTTTAAAGTATAATATCTATGCGGACGAAGTCGCGGGCAAAAGCTAGTAGGCTATATCACCACTTACCATCTCACCTGATGGTAAGTGGTGATATAGCCGTAGATGGTAAAACGCACTAACCTAACAAAAGCTCTTTTGTCTTTATACCCATATTGTATGATGATTCAAACATACGACGTAAGTTTCGCAATCCTTATCGCAGTTCATACTAAGTAGTGCGTACAGCACTTATCTTCGCCTTTCATATTGATTGAGACTTCATAAATTATGCCTCGAACAAACCATTGTACTCGGGGCGTCGACAGCGTCAAAGCATTTATGTGCATACAGGACAGGTGACCTGATTATAGCTGCATGTAGTGACCGGTACAGAGCTTGCATTATGAGAAATTTTAATATCGTTGTTACTGAACCGAAGTCTTGCATACAAAATATCTGCATACCTACTTTACGCAATCTTGTATTTTCACTTCTTGTGATATTGACGGGAGGAAAATATATAATTATATAAACTTGAATTGGGTATAGCGCCCGCCATAAAATTCACAGTATTCAATCGCGATCACCATCAATAGAAATTCTTCATTATAAATTTCAGTACTGATTTACCACGTGCTGAAGAAAAACATCATATGGTCACCAGGATTAAAATATTTCGTGGATATGAGTACGACAACACAAAATAGAGCAGCGCAGCGTACTTCATAACCCTCTCAGAAATGATAGCAAGCCTATGCCCACCAGTGGGATGTACATATGCTGACTATTTTTTTAATCAAAGTTATAGTTAACTGAATTTAAATAGTGAATTTGACTAAAGAAAGAACTATTTAGGGGAAACAATTCCACCATACATTATATCCTACTAATATTATTAACGTGAAAGTTTGTGAGGATATATAGATGTATGGATGTTTGTTACTCTTCCACGCAAAAACTACTGAGTGTATTTTAATGAAACTTTACAATAATATACCTCATATAATACATCAGTACAACACATAGGCTAATTTGCGTAATTTGGTCAAATATGATGTGTCGACGCCTAGGATATTGTCGATATGTCGACGCCTAGGATTCCGATGTTGGCTGAGGCAATAAGGAAAGTACCCTGAAATTGAGGAAGTATGATAAAGAGGTTCTTTTGAGCGGTAAACGCGCAAACCTGTGTCTTCTGGGGTTAAGCTAGACTAGATTTATTCGTCGTCAATCCGATACTTTGTTATACAAAGACTAGGAGGAATTATACTTCTTTTTAAGAGGATTGTGAAGTGCCGATACGAGGCGCGAGTAGATATTTTCAAAAATGCTATATGTTTCATACAGCTCGCTCTGCCTCCCTCCTTGTGCGATAGAAAAAGTTACTGCCATATATGGGCTGGTGCTGCAAAATGTCACCTAGCAGCTTTGGACTCAATGGAAAGGCGTGCTAAGAGGCTTATTGGTGACCCAAATTTGGTTAAAAGTAATCTTACCAGCCTCGAACGCAAAGTAGCCAGCGTTTCGGTTTTCTACAGGATACATTTCGGAGAGTGTGCGCAGGAATTGCATAATTTAATTCCTCCATCTCCCTTCCACCATCGGACAACCAGACGTTCGGCCAGACTCCACCCTTTCGTTGTTGACTTACCACCCATTCGAACCAAACGGTTAGCTACGTCGTTCATCATGCGTACAGCAAAGGAGTGGAATAAGTTTCCAGCATCTGTCTTTCCATCCGATTAAAGTGTGGGTGTCTTCAAGGCAAGAGTGTATAGGCTTTTGTTAAGTCAGTGCGCTTCACCATCTTAGGCTACATCACCACTTACCATCAGGTGGGATTGTAGATAAGCGCTGGCTTAGCAGAATAACATTTAGAAACAGTGCGGTAGCGATCACCTCATTCCCAGGGGTTATTATTAGTCATGTACTCTTTAGTAGTATAATAACCCTTACTAGACAATTTTTGCTTAATACATATTTTAAACCTTTTGATAGATAAGGTCTGCATATTTTCTGGGACTTTGTTGTAAAAGCGTATACATTGCCTCATGAAGGAATTTTTGACTCTTTGGAGTCGAGTAACTGGTTTAACGAACTTGTACTTGTTCCTAGTATTTACAGCAGAATGTACATCACTATTTTTAATAAAACTATTTTTGTTTTTGTGTACATACATTAAATTCTCGTAAATATATTGAGAGGCCAAAGTTAATATATTTATTTCTTTAAAAAATTCTCTAAGGGATTCCTTCGGACCTAGGTTATAAATTGAAACAAAGATACATAGTTTCAATGTCAGTCGCATTACCCCATAGCACGATTCCATATGACATTATGTTATGGAAATAACTAAAATAAACTAATCTAGCTATTTCAACAGATGTAAGGCCTCTAATCTTTTTACAGCATGTGCTGCAGAACTAAATTTGCTAGCTAGTTTAGATATATGATAGCACGAATGGGTCGGCTTGACTGGGGAAGGACAACGCTCTCACAGAATACCAGCGTAAAATAGCAGCTTAATGCTGCTGTGTTTTGTATGGTGAGTGTAGAGAACCGGAGACCCTTTTTACTGAAAAAGAGGCATTCTATCTTAGTCCTCACGGCTGACAACGCATCTACATTTTAATTCGCAAACGAAGATATATGTAGATGTCTATGGGTCACAGCAACCACTTACCATCAGGTGGACTGTATGCTCGTTTGTCACCCTTATTCTATAAAAAAAACTGTAATTCCGAGAAGAATAGTGGATTCAACAAGGCCCAGCTCCTCCCATTTAAAAGCACACTGGTATTCAACTGTTTAACATTAGGTGTGGTGAATTTATCAATTTCGTTTTATTACCGTTCAAAACCAAATTATTGACGTTAAACCTGTGTACTACTTTTGATATAGCATTATTCACTTCGTCATATTTCAATAATTGCCTTTTAAGTCGGAAAGTCAACTAAGTATCATCATTTAATAATACTATACCATGGTTATCCCGTACCAAGTAAGGTAAGTCATTAATATAAACTAAGAACAGAAAGGGGCCAAGAACTGAGTCCTGAGGAACACCCATAGTACTACCGATCCGGAAGAACTGCTCCCTTTAATAACAACTGTTTGCGTTCTATCATTTAGATATGACATAATAAGTTTAAGCGCTATGTTTTTTACACCATAATGATGTAGCTTCCTGATTAATGTCCCATGGTGAATACAGTCGAAAGCCTTGGAAAGATCACAAAATATACCCAAATCGTCTTCTGAATTCTCAAATGCACAGAAAATATGTTTCATTAGCTCAACACCAGCATCAGTGGTCGAGCAACCCCTTGTAAATCCAAACTGATTTTTATGGAGTAATTTATTTACATTAAAAAAACTTAACATTTGATCTAGAATAATTTTTTCAATTATTTTTACTTTTTTTATTTTACTGAACGTTGGCAGTTCAGAAATAGGTCTAAAATTAGTGGGGTCCAATGTACTTCCAGATTTAAATAAAGGTATAAATTTACTATGTTTCATTAAATCAGGAAACATACCAGATTCGATAGGAAGTTGGGGTGCGATCGCATATATTATATACGCAATAACTTTAACAGAAATCCCCCATAGATCTGTTGTTTTCTTAATATCAATAGTTTTGAAATATTTTACAATGTCACCTGATAATATTTTTTGAAATGCAAATTCTTTTTATACATTTACATTTTGT